>LUCH01017604.1:0-30328 GCA_013368495.1 Paragonimus heterotremus
ACAATCGCTAACGCGAATGTCAGCCTAATGACTCCATGATCGCTTCGACCAACAGGATGTCCGACCTCAAGGTTTTCTATTGCATTCGGATTCCTAGTTATCACCAGGTCCAGCACAACTGCTGTCTGGCCAGGTCTCCATCTCGTGTGTTGGTTTACGTGCTGAACAAGGGTCTTGTTGTGTAGGAATTGAAGGAGAGATTCCCCGAACGACCTTCTCGGTGCATGCTTCTCTATCTAGCCAACTTCGGGTGCGTTGAAATCTCCAAGGAAAAAGGGTCTTCTGTGCTTGGCATGCATGATCACTCAGTGATGACAACAGCTCATTATCCTCTGCCTCTGTCACCAAGGGACTCCTATAGACGCACGCGACAAACACTGTCACGCTCAGCAATTGCACGGAAGAAACAACCACTTGCACATTAGGTTTTATAAATGCCCTGCCAGAGCGTTGTTCGTGATGTTACGCCACTAGGAGCAAGGATCTTCCTCCAGTCCTTCCATCTTCTCGATCCGCTCGGTGTATGCAATATCCGGATATACATATGTTTTCATTGCTCATCTCCGGCTTCAAGCACGATTCAGTAACCGCAATGAAATCCGCATCTATGGTGACCGCTCGGAGTTCTCCTCACTTGTTTCCAACGCTACACGCGTGTCTCCCCCTCACATATTCTCCTTGAGGTTAACAAGAGGTCGTGGGGGGAGGCAAGCTCGGACGCTACGTCCGAGGACCTACCCCATTTTTGGAGTAGTAGCGACCAACTGTTTTTGAGTAGACCGGCCCTCTGCGGCAGCGTCCACCGCAACCTGCTTTGATTTGCATGCCCATTCTGAGTCTTCGCGCCCACTCTCTAAGTAGCTACTGGATAGAAGCAACAATGCGCTAGCCTTGAAGGAGGACTTCTGGACATTACCTTCTTTTGGAGCACACGTGAAGATTTTCTCGACCTGCAGTCTGGGTGAGGGTAAATCTTTAGTTGGCTGTCTCGCTGAAAAGGCTACATCCATCTTCCCCTTAGATAAGTTATCTGGGGTTAATACAATCCCCCCTTTCGTAGAGAATCTGAGAGTCCCTGCAAACCACAGGAGATTGCCTCTATGTCGAGGGTTGGCAAACTCAACCAACAAAGGCCTGGGTTTGCGGATACTGGAGTCAATTTTCTGCCATTTCCCCAACCTCAGAACCCTCCTAATCCCCACATGTTCTGGGATATATACAATACGAAACAGGTTGACTACATGGTATCTCATGGCGCGCTCCCGTCGTCGGCCTTCCTTCATTACCCGTTCAGGCATTCCATGGTTTACCACGTTCCGACCTCTGCCGGTGTCTACCTCACTAGTCTTTTCCAAGCGGGATATGGTCCCATCCATGAAACATCTACTATCCTGTAGTGTCTCAAGTATCCCTGCCTGTTCATCCACCCTTTTCTGAAGAGTTGTCAAAGCATCTAGTACACTGACTCGTTTGTCGCCTACCGATGTGGTGGTAGATGCGTTACGCCTTCTCCTTGGTGTTTTGCGACCTCTTTTTTCGTTTCCGCTGCCTTAACATTTTTCGACCTATGGTGTTCCTGAAGTTTTTTCCTGCTACATCGGCCTTAACCTGACTATATCTCAGGACGCGTTCGACAAGCAGCGCATTTTCCTCTACCCAGCTTACAGCTTGTTCCTGAGCATGTTGACCACTGCTAGGCGAATCCCCATTCACGTTTCCTAGACCCAACCTGTCCTCCGAGGCCAGCGGCGTTGAGAGAGGATTGCCTAGGCTTTTATGCTCCAGGATGCGAGCGATACAAACAGGGCATACCCATTTCAGAACCGAATGTTCCGCATACAGCATGTAAGCACGGTCTTCTAGTTTACTGCACTTCGGGTGAAACCTACCGTTGCACGTGTTACAACAAATACCAGTTTCTACCACTTCCATGGAGCAGCTGTGGTTACCGCACGGAAACTTAATTAGCTGGTGCCCAATCAAGCTATTATGACTGGCTCTTCGAGATGATCTGGTGATCCTGGACATTACAAAACGTGATAACAAGAAAGGAAAAAGAAAAAGAGAAAAACTAGAGCTTATAGGACCTAATAATTAGGACCCTTGATGTAGAAAAGCTAGGGGAATAAGATGCAGCTAGGTTCAATAATTAAAATCCGACGCCCAATTAGTCTTACTAGAGATGCGATGAGAAAAACCAACACAGTGCTCACCTGAGTTCTTCTGGTCACTGCAAACCTAGAAGCCTTAAGCAATTCTTACCTACTGCCTCCTGCGCCTCCAAATGCCGTTGATCAATGGCCGATATCTGCAGAGGAGGTCTACCGAACCTCAAGTGGTGAGTTGATGGGTGACTGCCGACACTTTCGGTAGTTTCCGATATATTTCGCATGCCGGAAGCAACTGGAATGTTTGTGTCGGTAACCTAAGCCTTCTTCAAATGGACAATCCGGATAATGAAGAACAACATCTTCTCACACCAGAATTTCAAGCAGCGCGCGCAGACCAATCATTAACCCGTTTAATCTCCACTGTCGTAGACTGGATTCCTGAAGGCAATAATTTTTCAATGGCTACCACCAGAAATACACTGAATAACTGTAACGACTGTTCGAATCCTGGGGTTCACCAGGAACTTGCGCGGACACCCACTCTCTCCGGTGGCTGCATGGGGCTGTGCTACGGACTTTTCGCAGCTGTCTTCCTAGAGCCTAGGCCTGGTCGCTGAAGTCTGCATGTTGTGTGGTGAACAGATCATTCAAGCTCATCTACAGTTCCACCTATCTCCTTACCACGATTCTCCAGCAAAGTTACCACAAGCCTGAGAGTCCTGTGCATAGCATTTACGCGTAAGACATAACAGGATCTCGGTGCCAGTGAACCCGCCTCAATCGTTTTTGTTTTTTAGCAACCAGTCGACCATACTTCACACCTTATCCTTCGTGTGCACATACATACATTCAAAACGTTGTCGTAGTGTGATCATTCTTTCGCCACCTGAAATTGTGAAAATTTATTGCACTCTTATCTGTCAGGCTGACACTGCGATCTCTAACTCAAAGCATAATGAAGTAGGTACTGTTCGGGATTTCTATTCATTTTTCTAACAGCTTCTGCTTTCCAGGGAAAACGATTTCGGCCATGGAAAATGGTAAGAAACTTTCGGAGTGAACCATGGATAACGTTTAATACGTTTTAGGGCAATCACCACTAGTCCACCGCGATCAGTGGTTACCTCACAACCCGTACTGTTTTTGACAAGGGTCTTTCAACCCAGTAATCGGGGAACACTTTCGCGTCTCTTAAGAAATGAGCCATCTGAATGGCATACATAAGTGCAACGACTGTGATCGAGTGTGGGTGGTGCGCAATCTGAAGTAGTCGATATCCTTGAAGTTCAACGCAAAGCACAACTTAAATTCACGTATTTTTTGTCTTCTACCACACGTCTATGGCCGGGACAAATGTACCTTAAACATTCGTTTTTCAGCTTGAGTGCACAACGACTGGCGAGTGCAGACGCTTTGTCCTTCGAAACAAAATAGAAATTTTGCTCACCTCAAGGATGAGACCCGGGGCTCCTTTTCGGCTTTCGTTCGTTCCCTAGTTCATCCTACATATCTTTATTCCAGTGATTGCAACAGGCGCGGTTATAGTTGTCAGGGATTTTAAAGTCACCGAGAAGAGTTCAGATCGCCGGAGTATTTGCTAGCTTGGTATGGGTCTCATTTTCAGCTGGCACGCATCATCACCAAAACTACAAAGTTGACACACTCAGTCACCGCAAGGCCCATAACTTCTGCATTCAGCATAAGGAGCCTATTGGCTAAATTGTGGTTAAAAAGACATACACTAGTTGTCATGTTTTTTCGGAAGATAAGCGGCCAGATTAGTTTCTCAGTGATCTTCTTGTGGAAATTCTACCGCATCGTGCAGAGGTAGGAGAACCCACACGGCTGACGATAAGTACATACAACACTTCTGAATGCGACTGTCGATCGAATTTGTGAAAGCAATGATTTCCTTAATAAGACCGACGGGTTCCCAGAATAAGTAGCAAAATTTACCGTCCTATTCATCAACCACATCTTGAACAAGGTGTATCAACTTGAGCCATGCAGAAGATGGACATTGATCTGGCTGAACAGTTAAAACAGCTAACTCCCCCTTATTTCTAGTAGACGTATCCACCACCGTTATCATAACAGATTTGGGAAAAGTGACCATACCATGGCCAAACCGTACACTTTCAGAACCGCGTCAAGAAGCGCAAGTGGCGATATGTAGGGATGGCAGATGACGTTGACACAATTACCCCCCTGTAGTGTACGTTGCCCAAAAAGCACTGCTGCTCAGTTTAGCTTCTTGTTGCCTAGAGGGGATAACAAATCTCACTCTGTTACGATCAACTTTCTGATCGCCAAGAAAGTCTTATTCCCACATGTTTTATCCCCATTTAAGTGCCCAAAACCATGTTCACTGCTTATTTATCGGTGTGTCCACCATTGCGAAACTGTCGGATAACATCTTGGTCAATGACTTCCTGTACGTTAGGCAACGTCGACGCAAACCCCCGGATGCCTTGACAGACAATTTGAATATGGACAGTATTCACGCCACCAGCTCGACGGTTGCCTAACCAAATGGTGGGGAGATATACACATTTGTGTTCCAAAAGGCAACAAACTTTAGGTGCCACTGAAAAAGCTACTTGCTGCAGTAAAATGTATGGACGGCCGCACCAGTGCGATAGATTCACTTGGCACATAGTGCCAAAGAAAAAGGGGGTCGATAAGCGTTCCTTCCGGGCCTCTACTTATTTGTTGAGATAAGCTCAGTATACTCACAAAGTCCACCGACAGGCTGCGTCTGGAAAAGTCACGCCTTTGATGCACCCAGCATCTGTAAAATTCTCAACCCGCTGAACGGCTGATTTTGATCTAAAAACAGCGATAGCACAGGCGAGTATGTTACTAATGAGGGGCCAAATTGAAAAAGACAACAATAAGCCTCAATACCTATTCTATCAATTTTAAAAGGTCCGATACCAACTATTCACATAAATACGGTCAAACATAACGAATCGTTTAACAGCAAGGCGACAAAGCGTTAGCAAAGCTGAGGGTTCACATGATAAATGGGTGAACGGTAGCAGGTAAAGAAAAATGAACCACAGGAAAACAAAGTTTGACGTGTACAATATTAAGGTTTGGTGGTGTACTGAATTTTGCGCTCGTCGGAAGGACAATTTTAACGCGCGTGATCCAAGTGGTTGTTTCATTTTTGTGAAGAAGGCTCGCAGTTGCCACCAAAAAGATCTCAAGTGTGAAAAGAACGATTAACTAAAAGGGAATAAATGAAGGCAGGGTGCGTGGTCACCAGCTATCATACAGGGTGACTCCGCCACATTAAACGCAGCTGCTTGAACAAAGGGCTCTCCACAACGTCTGGTGGGCAATGTGACTATTAGAAAATTCGATCTCATCCGCACTATTAGTTGCCCGTGGCACCGAAACCTTTGTTCACGCCGGTAATCATAAGCACGTTCGGTTTGTTCGAATTCCTATGCGGGACATTCGGTCTTAGAATCTCTGCACGGAAGCATCAACGTTTAAATGAAAGTTGGATTGCGCCTGGGCGATGATGCGTATACCGGTCACCATTCCTTCCGGTGAACTGGACGCTTCTCGCTCCCGAAATCTGTTTCAAGCTTTGGCCCCAAGTGTTATCAGCATCAGCGGAGCTACAGCTGAAGGTTGCCAGGTCCTGCTAAACTTTACAGTCTATAGATGCCTGCAAGTGGGTTTGCGCCAAACAACTGGGTTTAAAGGTCAGACATTAGTGAAAAATGTCGGAAGCTGCGGATTTTGTAATTTCTGTATCTCAATGCATATATTTCCTGGGCCGAGCACCTCGATGGCGTTGTGTGGGAAACAAACGCTACGACAGAAAATGATCACCTAATCGACCTTGGAAGCTAGAAAATGGGTTGAAAATGACTGCATGCCTAGTAAGAGTATAGTATTTATCATAGACAGATAGTGAATAGAAATATGCCTGCATTCCAACAGTCTATGCTGTACTGCAAGATTTCGGAGACGGCTGCTGGAGTTGCTGAAGCCTGTATGGTGCGTTTGTCGTCCTGTGATTGGCACGATGGATGTCAGTGTCAGTTCAGTTTGCTTGTAGGAGATGTATCACAAGTTTGCTTCTTCTAGCTTTTTGCTGTTCGCAGTAGATATTCACGATGAACC
The DNA here is from genome assembly GCA_013368495.1 of Paragonimus heterotremus. NCBI lineage: Eukaryota > Metazoa > Platyhelminthes > Trematoda > Plagiorchiida > Troglotrematidae > Paragonimus > Paragonimus heterotremus. The sequence continues at coordinate 6,255 of LUCH01017604.1, forward strand.
GTGAATGGCTGATCACAGAGAAGACATTTATTTAGCCTTCCCTCAGCTGTCATCATTTGCTTAATAAAAATGTTGAACTAATATTGCCCGAAGTTGCATAACTCTCATCTAATTCCGTGTGTGTTAATGAGTCAACCTCCTATTTACTGGTGACCGTTTTTTCGGGGTTGTTTTTTTGTTGTTGCACTTTTTAGTACCCGTTTGGTAAGTGAGTTTCTGCCCAAAAGGAACGCTTACCTTGCACTGAAATCCTTCATACATTTGTCCATGCAGTGTTTGGGTTCATCATTGTGGAAATTTTTGAAACCCTTACGAAACTTTAAAGCACTGTAAATAATTCGCTGTTTGCAGCAAAAAGGAACAAATTGAACGAGGTATAAACTTGCCTCCCACCGAACCACAACAATAGTATATATATAGAAACAATTAAATTTGTGTGTATCAAAGCCTGTTAGCGAAATTATACCCTGAAATGTCAGGCATACTGATTGAACGACTTCGACAAAAATCCTATGTACATTTTTCCAACACCGACATCTCTGTGTTTGACCTCGGCGCGTACTCCAGGACGAAGCAATCACTGATTAGTTGAAACAAATATTTTAATAAGCCTACTAAGCTCTGTCTTGCTTGTTGGCAATTTTTAAATCCGCCATCAACATTCTCAGTAAAACGCAATCATTTACAGTCCACAAGCGCTTTATGATTGATAATCCGATCCTTTTCTTGTGAAGCCGTCCGACAAGGTTTACAATTAAACACACCAAAAACTCTAACGGTTATAGAGATCTCGGAACCGGATATCGGTAATCCCTTTCTGACAACCACAGTAGATTTGGGGGAGTGGTATTTCATTCAGCCTGAGCTCGCTTGTTTAACACGACCCGTCCACCCTCTGTGACCAGCTGCAAAGCCTCTTACCGATTGTTCATAAGGGGTGCACGAAGTATTTGCGCCACGCTCTAGCCGAGTTATCCATTCACTATTCGCACCAACACACGAGTGTTGGAGGACGGCACTCATCAAACCAATTCCTGAAAGAAGAACTTTCAACTTTTGTTCGATCTCGTGAAAATCTGTGGCACTGAGAGATTTGAGAAACTCGTTCTTGTTCAGAGGGAAGTCCGTCTGAGCTTCGTTGGTTCTAACCAGTTTCTCCATGGACTCTCACTCTAGGCCTTCCGTAATCTTCTGTCTATTCTGTTATATCCTCTCCTGATGGGAACTCAAAGGCCGTCCACATGTGATTCCCAGGATGCGGCAATACTCTTGGAAGCTTTGATGGAGTGATGCTACTTTAAGTTATCGAGTGCTAACTATCGCAGTTTTAAGTGGTTACCTCCCAGATAGGTGGCCAAGCCCGATAGTCACACATCCTTGGCTCTAGAGTTACGCGGAAAACATTCCTCCCCCTTTGGTTTCGATGTGTCACATCCACGTCAGTCAAAAATTGCCATCTGTAATTACATATGCAGGTGATGTGGTGTTGGACATCAAGTATCCAGCAAGACTCTGTTTTCCTGCCCTTCCGAACAAATATTTTTCGAGGTCCGGCAGCTTGTTTGTTAAGGCATCCGACTCTGCTAACTTTTTTCCTTCATTCGTTTAAAGGAATCAACACGAGAAACTTTATAATGCAAGAAAATAACGAAAACCCCGCACGGACTCTGGATATCTGCGGATCAACGTAGGTAATAACAACACACGGCCACTTCATCTTATTGACGCCTTCATCAAAGTCTGGAGGCCTCCAACATATCCCCGGAACTTAACTTCTGCATCGGACCCACACAATTTAGTTTGTTATGGAGGGCTGTGCGCTGCCTCAATAGACGTGTTGTTCACCTGTTGATCTCGCAGGTTTGTTATCAAAAGACAGAACTTTTCGTCTGACCCGTCGAATTCTAAGGCATAAACAGCTTTCGCTTCAACACGTACATCCATACCACAAGATAATATAAATTATTGAAGCTCAAAGCATGAAGATCTCAATGCGTTTTTGAGAGTCAACATTATGTGAAAACGTATTATAGACCTATTGGTGGTACAAGGTAAAAAGGGTGGTTTTCATAAATGTTCAGTCTACTTCACCCTTTTTGTTTCAAGACATATCCTCATGCTACATCGCAACATAATTCAAAGAACTTTTTATCATACAACCAATTCTGTTGCTGTCCTTGGCTTTTTCATTTGGTAATGTCCACCACGGTTGCGAGCGTCAAAAAAGTGACAGTGCTTCCACTTCTCTACCTTGCTTCGCCCTTGCCCGGTTCGCTTGCTAGACTGGCAATCTCTGTGTTTGGAAAATGTTGTATTACTGTTACACAATAATAACCTTTCATGACACGCCGTAAGATAAAGCCTCTTAACTTGAGTTGGTTTCTGACCTCTACATAATTCCTCTTTACGGCTGGTTGGGAACCAATGGTAACTCATATGTAACCGCGAGGCAGCTGCCTTGCAAACGGAACACCCAGTGATTGCAGATGTATTGTATAAGTGTGCTGAAAGCATTAACCGCACAGTTACCAAAACTCAGCTTAATGATTGTCGTTGCAATTTCGCTAACATTCCGCATACTAACTTGTCTAGGGAATACTGGCCGTTACGACAAAGCCATCTCCTAGCAATGCATAGAGGAACGACGACTGTTTACAGGTCTATGATCGGAGGTTCTACGGTATTATTTTGCATGCAACAGGATGTGTGAAAGAAATCGGCTGCATGCCTCTACGGTAGTGGACAGTATCAGTAAAGAAAATTTGCTCTAGGTCACAAATCGACTGCTTAAAGTTGAATGGACATTATTAACTGGAGATGGAAAGCCACCAGACGATTGCTTTAAATGATGCCAACAGAACAGCAGAGGATCACATCGGGGGAAGCATTTCAAATAAGGGCAAATAGGTTATATGATGACCTCCAAACGTATAAAAGAATATGTACAGGTCAGTTAATACGGTTGGGTTACAAAGTTGAGACGGAATTATTAAACAAGTAGCCAAATGAAACACTTTGGCCTCAAAAACGTAATGGAAGAAGTTCCCAACAGACCAGAAGCCACGCAATATACAAGCTATATTGTGGACTTTCGTACATCAAGATTTAACTGGATTTCTACAGATGTCACTTGATGCAACCTCATGCAATGGACAACAGGTGCAATACCCCGAATGGCTGATAATACAGAAAACTTTGCGCATGTATTTTGAGCACTCCTTCGGTATTCACTTTTTTACGGCTCCACTTCAGAAAGTCCGCCTTAACATTATTCGACGTGTTCCAGGTTGCCTGAACGGTCACAGAACGACGATATTTCCCCCTTTGTCCGATCTGTTTGAACGGCTTCATCCACATGTCCGGACCTGACGTTTTGTCGATCACCATCTCGTCTCTGTACCCATTAGTACACCTACAGTGACTTTCCATTGGCGTCCCCTTTCTGATGTCGGACCATGTGGAAGCTACCCGGGTCGCTTTTCTGTGTACGAGTTGCCACCCGTCGTTATTGCCACAAAGTCATTTGCGTCGTAACTCGATGTTCGCAATAACAGACAACCGCATGAGAAACTCTCGTGATATTTTTGTCATACGAATATTCGTCATTCGGTCAAATTAGTGTATGAAGAGTGTTTTGGCATTAGCATAAGAAAAAATGACCTGTTATCGTTAGCCGAGTTCCAAAAATGTAATTTTTTGATGGAGAACGCTTGTGGTTTCATATTTCGAAAGGTGATTACTTCAATTTGAATGGACCGACTGCTACCGTTCGGACAGGCATGGTTGGTAGTGGTCAACACATGAATGAGGGTAAAGAGTACTTTCAGAAACTCGGGTAGTTTATCACACAACCCAATAATAACTGTCAGAAAGGTGAGAAGAGTAGCAGCAATCATCTTTTTGAGTTGGTTTTCCATGCAACGAGCGTTATGCCTCTGAAGTTCAGGGAACCTTCGCCCGAGTTGTTGGCTGATGCAAAGAAGCCCTTGAGAACACCACGTGAATGTGGAAATAAGCATAGTGATGGAGGGTATCACGTTCATCTCGATGTGAAGTACTATACTGAAGAAGCGGTCCGAGAAAAGCGGGAAGAACACGAAGTATCTTCACGTGAAGCCCCGTATTTATGGAGTCGCGTTGTCCGAGAGTTCCTGTCGATATCTATGGCCTACCCTAATAAGACTGGTTGTGCCAAAAATGTTGGTGTTAGTCAACAATAGTTTTTGCAGGGATTCAGAACCGAAAGATGTGCATAAATACATTTTGGGCGTTAGTCCTGATCTAAGGTAGGTTTTATTCGACGATCAATACTGTCCGACTGAAATATCTGCACAACGAATGAAAAATAGTCTACTGACAATTGTGGTATAAGTTAGGAACGGACGCGGATTCACGAAGTAAACAACAGTCCGAACACCACGTTGGTGATTCGCCGTTCGCATCACTGAACATACACGTTTGTATATTCAATTTGGACTATACAAAGGGTAAAATGTTTAGATTTCACAGATTACGGCCGTCGCAAGTGAACACCTCTCTGTATTTTAGTGTAATTAGGAATGTTAACCGCCGAACTATCTTCATACCCGCCGCACTATCCGCCGACATCTCGGAAGTGCAGCATATTCGTCGATTACCAACGCTGGAAGGCTTCGAAATTCGGACAAGTTCCACTGCACATTGAACCTGTTGCATCAAAGGGTTCAATAGATGAAAGTTTTATGGGAACTCCATGACTTTCCCAATCTCCACCTACATACTTTGCGGTGTAAAGTGGTATCGCTACTACCTGAACTTCGTAGAGTCGTTGATACGTGGAACACACACAGTTTGCCTGGATCTTTGGTGAGCCACTGCTTGTGTTTAATTTGCATTGTGCAGGCCCCCTCTATTCCAATTCACGTCTGCATGACATGCTGGACTTGTACTCGGCAGTTTTGTTTGAGTCGCATATGCAGATATTCTGCCAAGTTTGCCCGCGTCGCAAATTTTCGAGTGTAGCGGAAAAGGTGTATCAGGTGGATATACATCTCAAAACCGCAGTGCAGCCTAACACTGAATACTTCATCTTGCGAATGTCGGTAGAGGACGGCTGTCAATTTTTTCCAAACGACCCTGTGTACGCAGACAGAAAGCCCCACAATCCCATGTTAATCGGAAAACCGACTGCTGTCCAAACCGCTGTTAAAGAGAAACATGCGCATTGGGACGTTTGCCAGTCGCTGTGACTTCTTCGGCACGTGCTTACCGTCATCCGGGTGGGAGTATTTGTGGCTGGTCCCAACTACACGTGGAGAACACATGGGTGGACCATGAACCAGTTCAACGCAGCGGATGATGAGCGCATTTATACCCCATTGCATATATGTGGAATGAGTTGTAAAATAAATTATCCAACGCCAATTGCGGTATTTCTATCAATATTTTACTGTGATCGTCGTAGTTAAACAGCGCTTAATAACATACAATATTTCATAAGTTTCACGTTGTCCTGTCCCAACCCAATACTGTTAGCATCGTCCACAAGTAACGGCCTACTAAACTAGGATACATTTTGTGGCCTGAAGTCAGGAGTATGTAACAAATCTTGGGGACTTGGAAAGGTCACCTGCTTCAGAAAGTAGCAAAGTGCACAAGGTTAGTTTGCATCGAATAACCGGCGAGTTATATTTTCAGAACGATCCACTTTTAAACGAAACTTCCTAGAGCAGCTATCGGAAATACCATCAACCGATACAACTCTCCACGCGGCTTTTCAATGGATCACGTACACCGAAAGAGGTCATTTTGATCAGAAGGCGCTTATGAGGCACGCGATCAAGAGCCTTTTGCACATCCAAAAGTATGGTAATAATTGCACCCCCTGAGTCAGTAGATTTTGGGACATGGTTAAGAAATTCCAGCTTACACGTCAAGCACAAACGTTTGCTGAGGGACCCATGCTGGGAGTGGTTTACAAGATTTTGTGACAATAAGAATTCAACCATGTGGCGCTTTGTTATCCTTTTCAACAACCTATGGCAAATTTAAGTATGACTATCGGGATGATAGTTGTTGATGTCTTGTCGACAGCCGCTTCGAAAGCGGGGCCTAATTATATAACTTCTTCCACTGGAGAGCAAAGAGTAAACTTACTGAGGCGAAAAAAAGAACTCGGGAATCCACCGATAGAATGAATCGCCATTGATTGTACACCATTAACATTTTTCTATTACACGTCTATCACTCAAAGCCGTTCTCAAAATGTTCCTGACGGTTTAAGTTTGAACCAGGTTGTCTCATGTTCCTTCCCCCGAAAGATTAATCGTTTTCCGGTTATACTTAGGTTACCATATTACTACCTTCGTATCTGCTACTTGCTACTCAATAAGAATGATACGGACAATGTACAGCAATATCCCCAACACCCCAACTAAAAAAGGGATGACTTTTTCAGGACGAGCACCCGAGAGTTCCATCTTAAGAAAGACAAAGTGCTCTAAAGGTAAACGGATGGGCATCCTGTATACAAATGCATTAAGTGTTGACAATGAGTTGGATGAATTGAACATCGAGGTTGCAAGAAGTGATGTGGTCACTGTAGCTGAAACGTGGCTCGAACGGGAGGCTAAGATTGACCGCTTTTGCTCTCCAAGGACGACTCACTATAGACAAGGTGGAGAAGACGACAGGCCTGGAGGTGGAGTGCTTCTGCTGATTGCGAAACAACATGCCCAAGTTGCAGGCAAAAGCCTCCAAACTCCTAATATACGGTTGGTGGAACGTGTACTACCCGACGTACCAACTAGCACACTTGTATTTTGTGTATGTAGAAGCCCTTGAGCTACCGCTGAGAAAGGAAGCATGCTACTTAATACCTTGGATGAGACCTTAGACAAAATTTGGCCCTACTGATGGGTGACATGAACATACCGGAGGTAGCCAGGGAGAGCGGGTTGTCAACGGAGGGTAGTTTCGGGATAAACTTCTTGAACTGCCTTCACAAAACCTTGTGCATCAACCCGTTTAGCGAACAACCAGGTTTAGATCGGGACAGGAAAACACGCCGCTTGAACTCGTGGTAACCGAAAACAAGAAGCGATACGCGCTCCAGAAATTTGTGTTCCCCTAGGTAAAAGTGATCAAGCGGCCATAAGATTACAATACTGTGTCAAGTGGAAGCCGATGCCAGAAAAATGGGCTAGAAACTATTGAGAGGTTGCAATGCATGAGCTACTGAGAGACGTAGCGTGGTTGCAGTGGGCACCGCCTGACAACAATACTTCCCCGGATAGTTGGTGGGACCCAATACACCTTAGTATTTCCATGCTAACAGAAGAGCACGTGCCTATAGTTCGCGAACAAAACAGGAGCAGACCATCTTGATGCAGAGCTGCTGTTCTTAAAGTATAAAATAACAAAAGGATCACATGGAAGCGCTTCAAACTCACAGGAGATTATGCAAACACTTCATTTTTGGCTCCAGAGAAGTCGACCCACAAAGATCCATAAAAACTACAGGATAAGGCATGAAACAGGAGGAGCACGAGAGGCCAAACCCACCCAAAGCTGTACTACGGCTACGTCAAAACCAGTCAAAACCAGCTCTTCGCAGACACGCTGGCGATCTCACTACGACCGAGGGTGAAATCTTGGTCGATGACCAGATTTAGGCCTGTAATTTGCCATTGTTAATTGACAAGGCAATCCAAAAAGCCTGACAAAAGCGAGGGCTGGAATGACAGCGAATGCTATGCAAAACTTCAAGATTTCAGCCTCCGAGGTATATACTATTCTTCAACTACTTAGACAGTCGAAGTCCCCGAGAGCAGAGGGTGACCATACCGCTTTGGCTCGCCCCATGGTCAAGGTTTTGACACGCACGTTAGCCGCACCGATCAATTTGTCACTGAAGCAAGGAAGGGTTGTTGAAGACCGAAAAGTAGTCACTGTTGTGGTTATTCACAAAGGAGGCGTAAAAAGAAAGCCACAAACTACTGCCCCGTTAGTCCGACGTGCATCCTGCTGAAGGTATGCGAGAGAGTAATCAGAGATCGCCTGACCTGCTTTCTGTCTAGTACCAACCTCTTAAATATCAAGCACCCTAACCTTGTGACAAGGTCGTGTCTATCAAACTTCATTTGCTTCCTAGAAGAAAAAAGCAACTGATGGAAATTTGTTACCTCGACTTTTGCGAAGCGTTTGACTTGGTCAACCGCCTACCGTTCTTGGTAAAGCGCAGGTACTACTGAATGGCGCCAGAAGTCTTCGTGTGGGTTACAGACTTGTTGCCAGACGGGAAATTTACAGTGTCCTTTGGGGTAGGACTGTCGAGCGTCCAGGAAGTTCCCAACGGAGCACCACCAGGATCATTGGGGCTTATCCTGTTCTTGATATATATAACGACTTACCTGATCGACTGAACGCGCCTTGCGACATGTTTGCCGGCGACGTGAAGATTGTCGACAATCCGAATCGATCGGCTGTCCATGCAGATATGATTAAGTCGGCCGCCTGGTAGGAGGACTGGGACCTTCCACTCAACTTCGGTAAATGAATTAGTTTGATTAACTCCGATAGAAAAGAGGTCCGTCTTTATCTCCCTGAGGATGGGCGAGCGTATCTGAATTACACAGGTAGATAAAGTTAGGGATCTGGGGATTCGTGTCTGTAGTAACCTCGAACCGACAGCCCAATGTGCGTTTTCTGTAAAGAAGGCTAGGGCGGCCCTGTTTCAACACGGGAAAGCAATCTGTTCCAGGGACACGGAGGCCTTTATACCGCCGTACAAGGCGCCCGTGGGACCGCATCCAGAATATTGTGTTCAGGCATGGAACCCACACCTCAGAAAAGACAAAGTGTCTGGAAAAGGTGTAAAGGTTGGCCACTAGGATGGTTGGTGGAACAAACCAAACGGACCCTGCAAACAGATTGAAAACACTCAAGTTATTTTCTTTGAAACGCAGACGACATGGTTGGGAACTAATTGAAACGTATGACGTTATGAATAAATTTACCGATGTTGCACCAGGCGCTCTGTTTTCAGCCAGAGAAACGCCTCATCCGAAGGGCCACTTGTTGTCCTTGGCAAGCCACGTGCTGGTACATCTATCGGAGCCTAGTTTTTCACGAGGAGGGTCATTAACCCACGCAAAAAACTGCTTGAGTCTGTAGTTCGGGCTACCTCGGTCGAATTGTTCAAGAGAAAACTGTATCTGGAGCGGGAACGCTTAATACCTGGTATGACATGGATGTAGTTTGCTATTTGTTTGGATGCATATCTGTGGGGCATTGTGCAATTTGTCGTTAGTTATCAAAGGAATGGATATGCCCATGCAGGCCAGTACGTGGTGGGATGTCTGCACGCTTAGGTGTATGCGTAGTCGTGTTGATAATCATGCGGCGCCGACATGCAGTGAGCGAAACCTGATAGTATGTCTAACTGCAGTTGTAATGGCGGATTCCCAGCGAACTGGAAACTGGAATCACGCAAGCACTTGCATCATTTTCTTTCCATCTTCCTTCCAAGTTTACGTTTGCCCTTGCTGTATCCATCTCTCTGCGGCTACTCTTATCCACCCCCTCCCCACCTTCTGCAACTGTACCCTAAGGACCGACCTCCGCACGGATACACGGCACCTGCTCAGGGCTGTAACCCTCTGCCAATGTCCCAAATATGCTACCCCTGGAAAAAGAGATAGTCCTGTGGCCAGGGTGAGGGATGAAAAGCGATAACCCGGATTTCTCTGAGGTAACCACTGCGCTTCTGTTATTGAGATCCAGGTCAGCAGTCATAAGTGGTAATATAGGTTAATCAGGCATTACGCCCATCCGACCCCTGCAGCCCAGGATATCTAGGAGGAGCGAAGTGGACTAGTTAATGTTCACAAGGTCACACTGCTAAAAATAGCAAAGAAGCAGCCCATACAAAACAAAATGCGTTGCAGCGCATGGCTAGCCAGCTTTCCGTTCCTCCACTGAGACATTATATATCCCGAAAAAGGTCGCTTCCGCTGATCACAAGAGGTGTCGCAATTGCATCTATATATGTACACATATATATTCTTTCCTTAGCTTTTCATGCCAGTGTAATTCGATACACCCACCTTTCCAAATGTTCTCGGGCTATTCTCTAGTGTGTTAACTTGAATGCTAGTCGTAGACTGTGATTTTCTAAGCCTTCGCGTTTAAGAAAATTATTTTACTGAAAAACCGTTTTATTTACTTGGTGCCTGGTACAAAAATTGAAGCCGTCGAAATCTGCGTCATGGACCAATATCGGCTTGCTTTAATCGACCGTTAACTGAAAACGACCTTACCGTAAATCATTTTCAAAATCCGGTATGGCTACTGTTATTGTGGTTGTCTGCGTGTGGCAATGTTAACATAAGTATGCTGAAGTCGTTTTTAGTTTTTTTGTAAAAATTTTTCATTGATTGTTTTATTTTCACCTGTTCGTTTTTTATTTGTAGGATTATATTGTGTCTTTCAACGCACTGTTTGAGAATCGCGAATTCCGCACCTCCCCACAGTTCTAGGGGTGCCCCCAGAAGTACCTGGGTGAACTGGACGCTACTTACGTTCGTTTGTCGAGCCGTAGGTCGCAAACTGTTCTGAAGTGCGATGAGGCAGGGTGACGGCTTCCTGAAAACCGTGCAAATTTATTATCGTTGTAGGAAGTATCAATAACGAAGGAGTGTATGTGGGGGTTTTCGACGTGTCTAGTGGGTTAGCTGTTGTTAGTTTTGACAAATAAGTTCTCGCAACATGTGTTACAGATCACGATTTCATGTGGTCCGACGGGATGCTTGCGTAATTGTGAACTGTTTCGAGTTGGAGTATAACCACCCCCCATTCATCTACCATACAAGTTCCATCCTACGAATCGTGGATTCACCGTCGATGAACTGAACGAATGCAAGGGTCTGTTCCATTACAGTACAACAAGTGTTGACATCAAACAGTATGTAGCGCATCTTGAAGGGAAGTTTATCGCAATAGCTGACGATGGAAATATCTGCTGCATGTTAAGGCTTGCAATTTCAAGTGAGTTCTTTGTGTAAGATTGGTTAAGGAACAGTAAGGGACATTGATGAAGTGCTGTCGATGATTACTGCGATAGGCGTGGTGCGCACTATGGGGGAAGAAGGCAACAGATATACGCATATCTGCTTCGCCCAACAAACGCAAATTGAACTGTTCCGACGTTTCCCGCATGTTGTGAGTGTGGGTGCCACCCATGGGACAAACAGGCGCAAGTAAGTCATTGTATATTTCCTCATACTTCCGAAGCTGGAAGCTATATTACGTCCTCGTAACAGACGGTATGGGACACGGCCAACCCGAATTTTTCCGGAAATGACGAGCGGAAAGATGGCAGTGAAAATATTTGTCATGGATGAGGTGGCCGCAGCAATGAGGGCCTCCCTTGTGGTGTTCGGCTGCGACATTTCGTTGTGTTAATTTCCTGTACGTGATGCCGTACGTAAGCAAGTAAGTGGGTAAAACACAACCGTCATGTTCGTTAAAAGACAAACTCTCATCACAGTCGTTACCTCTTCCACCGAATGGCTACCGCATACAGTGAGGAAGGGGAAGTTGCAGTTTCACACTGTTTACCGTAGGTTCACACGTGGTTTCCATATCATCCGCCGAACCAATAGGAAGTTTCTGAATTATTTGTTTTGTCATCGGCTTTACATCAGGCCGAAGTTGGACATGCATGCGCAAAGCGATGTTGTCCACTTTGGAAATCCCACGAATAGCAGACTGGATGAAGCAAACGGTCGGTTGAAGATGCGGACGCGCCCAAGAGAGTACTTAGCCGTTGTCACTCACAAAGTATGGATCCAGAGCGAGTGGCTGATGCAGAAGTTTGAAAGTCAAACGACCTACGGACACGACCGTCGTGGGGTTGTCCATGTTGACTGGCACATGAAATGCACTCTTTACAGAATGACCCTGTCCTCAAGTCATTTCGTCCGAAATCGTCCGAGCGGACGGATTCCACGATTCCATTTCGAAACAACACCTAAGTGCGAGGTAAGCGATCCCTTAATACTCGCCCTGAACATTGCAACTGCGTGTGCAACAAGATAACGCATTCGTCGTGGATGGCGTGCAGACACATTTGGATATACCTTCTGCCGTTCAATGTGGCTTACAAGCATACACATTCTGGCGGTGTACCGAGAACATTTTTACTTCAACGGTAAGGCCTTTTGTAGCTTTCATGTCCGTTTACAAAGGTCATGTCCCTATTCACGAGCCTTGGCCGATTGAGTACAACTTACCAATTCGACGGTTAGTGGGCCCGCAGCTATGGCCGTTTGCTGCAGCAAAATTCGACCGTCACTATAAAGCCTTTCATAATGTACTTGAAAAACTGCATATCTGCAACATCCGAACGGCGGTAACCTACTTCAACAGCACCAAGGCATTTGTCAGTAAAACAGTAGAACATGCTAAGGCTGGTTCGCCTCCGTACGACTTCCACATCGGCTCACCTGCAAGCAGTAGGTAACCGAGGTGGGTGAAGAAGCCTGGAATAAGGCTGCCATTTGGGCACAGCAATGACGAGGTACAGGTGGACAGCAGCCGCTGCGATGCCGATCAACTGATTTTCCACTATGAGTATATCCGAATGGCAAAAAACGAGTGCCCATTCTGCAGCAAGCAGTCTCAACATCAGTCACGCGGTAGGTGCACGTTTCGAATCCTTATTTTTGTCAATTCCCTCTAGTTCAGCCGTTGATCTCACTTTCCCGGTACTTATGAGAAGCAAGTCCCGTACACCGCCCACAACGGATGTCGACTTATACCGGTCTGTGGACAGTGTGTCGCTTGCACACGGGCCGATGGAAGCGCGAATCAAAATGACCTGGAACGATTATCCTGTTGATATAATTGATGGAAGTAGGTTCCGCGGTATACGCGTTCGCGGTTTTCTTGCAAACATTAGAAGCGATGAACGACGATGTTGAAGACTCCATATGACACACGGCTGCATTCATCCGGGAGGACACCAATACCACACGAGAACCAAAGGCTACATTCTGCGAGGAAGAAAGGCGGAGGTACTATGTACACGTTCCAACGGTCATCGAACACATACTCCACGTTGATATCCTCACATCTTCGTCATCGGTGACTTCACTCGTCCACCTATGTGTTTCACCATAGAGGTATAGTTTGGCTTGGAGCATCATTCTGCTGAGCTGCGCAGACAAGGTGCTTGCCAGAATCCTTTTGAACCGGCTGAATACAGATGTCCTAGAGGCCGATGTTCCTGAGGAGCGATATCGATTCCGGGCGAATCGGAGTATGATCGACCTGGTGTTCCCTGCTGGACAACTTCAGGAGAATTACCGGGAACGCAACCAACCTATGTATGCCATTTTCGTCGACTTCGCCAAGGCGTTCGATTCCGTGAGCCGCGGGGCGCTGTGGACGGTACTTGGTAGGTTTGGTTTTCCAGGTAAGTTTGTCAATTTGATTAGATCGTTGCATGTGGGCATGAGGGCGAAGGTGCAATCGTGTGCATCGACCTCTGATGATTTTGACATTGTCACCGGCGTGAAACAGGGTTGTGTTCTGGCTCCATCCCTATTTAGTTTATATTTGACTGCCATGCTAACAGCTGTTTCCAGGATTCTGTGGTGGACGGTGTTGAGGTAGAGTACCGGACGGATGGACGCCTGTTAAATATTCGATGTTTTGGCGCCCCAATCAGGTTACATACCTCATCGGTGCGCCTGCTTATGTTCACAGATGAAAGCGAGCTGTTCGCACATAGTGAGGACGAACTGCAGCGATTGGCCACGGCTTTCGCGGCCGCCGCATTCAAGTTTGGACTGGATAAGACATTTTCCTTCTATCAGCCTTCTCCGGGCGGAGGCGCTGTCTATGCACCTTCACCTCAAATCCGTGTTAATGGAAATGTTGTCGGCAGCTGCACGGATTTCTACTACTTGGGCAGCAATCTGTCCACCGATCTGTCCGTGGATCGCGAGTTGAGGGTTCGTGTGGCAAAGGCTAGTACTGCTTTCGGACGTCTTGAAAGACGTGTTTGGAAGAACCACAGCCTGAAGTCGGGCACTAAGCTGTTTGTCTACCGCTCGATGGTACTGTCCATACTGCTGTACGGCAGTGAGACGTGGACATTGTATCAGCTTAACGTGCGCTAACTGAACCGCTCTCAATTGCAGTTTTAGGTGCATCTTGGGTATCCAGTGGTCGGACATGGTTCCGAACACTGAGGTACTGCGGCGAACGGACATGAACAGGATGGAAGCCTGGCTGATGTTGAATCAGCTTCGTTGGCTAGGTCATGTCCGTCGGATGGGGGGTGACCGTATTCCGAAGTAGCTGCTCTATGGACAGCTTAGATCAGGTAAGCGAAGTCCTGGTGATCCAAAGCTGAAATACCAAGATGCAGTGCAGGTAAGTCTTTCACGTTGAAAAATTGATTTTAGATGTTGGGAAGACTTAGCGTTGAACCGGACCGCTTGGAAGAATACAATTCAGATGGGCGTCCGCGAGTTCAACGAGCAGTTGTTGCGCGGCCGAGAACGAAATCGCGCGGTGCGCAAGGGAACCATCAGTGCCGCAGATCGTGGTAACATGACTGTATGGCGTTACGATGTGTGCGGTCGTGAATGCGCTGGCCGTTTGGGATTATTAGGTCACCAACTTACTCTTAGTGCACTGTCGGCGGAGGCGCGACGAGTACGTTAGTCTCAGGTACGTCATGTTAGTATGCCCATTCTACTTATTGAATCGGCCAAGGCTCTGGTTGTTTGGCAACCAATCTACTCTTCTTTTCAGAAACTTGGGTGTTTGTGACCTTCTACCTAATCTTTTCTTGAGCTTCTTTGGTGTGTTGAGTGTTGAATCGTTCACCTGATCTTTTAACAGTTCAAATTTAAATCTTGTTTTCTAACTATCCTCCTTGGAGTTCACTAGCAAATACTCGTATACTGAAATGCTTCTTGTATGACAAGTTACATATCTTTCTTACCAGCACAGATCTTGTCATTGCAGTCCCTCTGTGTGTTTAGTTTTCGAGAGATAATGATTCCCTTTTCGTGCTGGCCATCCAGTTGGCCAACTAGCATTGGCCGGCTGGACACAAAGGCCTCACTCACATACTTGCTGGTCTAATTCCTTCGAGTTTACGCCGGACACGTGATGTATGAGTGGAACCGCAAGTGGTGCAGCGCAAGCCACTTGCAGTGATGGTTCAAAGCGCAGGCTTCCTTTGGCTTCGATCACTGTGACGGGGTAATCCGCTTCGGATGCCGCTAACTATAATTTGCCATAACTCGTTGGGTAGGACAAATGCACGGTACGGTTGTAAGCTTTTAACCGGGAAGCGCTCTTCGGTGCCGTCCGTTCAGCAGATCACCTCCTTTCGATTCCAGCGTGCGCCATGATTCCGTGGAAAGTTTACGACAATGGTAGCAACGAATGGCAAAACAGCAAAAATAACCAGGAAAAAATTCACCGAATTGTCCAATTTTTGTGCATTGTCCTACGTTGAAATAAGTTTATAGGCGTACCTTGTGCTTGCACTTTTATAAAAAGCTTAGTCCCCATGTATTAGCAACGCTTCAGTAGTAGGCAGGGTAACCGGGTTACCCTGCTCCATTGCGTTCAAATTTAAGTAAAGTCTTGTGGTCACATGTCTGACATCGATTTTCATCATATTCCTCCAACAGTTCTCCGAAATAACGTAGGCTGCAAGTGTTTATCATTTTTTCATTAATCCTTATGCCAATGAACTGCCGCACATTCTTTGCTTACTTCTTCGGAAGATTGAAGCAAGGAAATTCCCAGACACTAGCATTTTAAGAATCCAAGAAATGAAGCACGCCACGAAATTTCAACAACTTTAGTACTAAGAAAATAATACAATTAAAGATAACACAGACATTCACGGTCTACCGATTGCATGCAGCGTCTGTTAGCACCGAACTTAACCATACTAGGAACCACTGTTATACTGTCACCAACTAGTTACGTTGAGCATGAGCTGTTGAGGGCTAAACATGAATTCGGATCGGCGATTCCGTGTGTGCGGGGCCAGCACGAATGCTGACGTACCATAAGTGCTGGTTTGCAGAGAATATGTTAGCAGTAGTAAATACATAGTACTAAACGTACGAGTCAATGCGTGCAGATAGGCACTGGCGAGTATGAATGTTGGGACGTTTGCGACAGTAGGTATGGCTGAACGTTGAGGGGTGTGGATGCATATCTTCAGTTCGCAAAGTGAAGCGTTCTCATGTGTGCGCGATTTCTCACGAGTAGAAGCAACAGTTCTGTTGGCGTATGCTCCATTTCATGCCCTTTTTCTGTGTTGCAGAGGGGTCGCGGGGGAATACCTCACGGTGAAATAGGAAAACCTGAAGTTGAAACATTGAAGACCGAGGGCTTATCGACGCAAGAATCTGACCCCTGACCGTCATTTGCCCCGTGAATTGAGCTAACGTATTTCGTTCTAACCGAGTCTTACTGAACACGAACGTGAAAAACCGATACCAAAAACGATGGGTGAATAAAATGGATAGGAGCCTCTTCCGATTGATCTTAAGCAGCGAAAGACAAGAACCATTGAAAACACGGCGCGAAAGTAAACTTGACCTGACGAAGTTTCGAAGGAAGTGAAAAACGACTTTATTATCATAAGTTGTCTAGGTGAACGCATCATTTCTCCAATAGAAGGCTTCAAAAATTCTCCGGTTACTTCTACTGCACGAAAGTCATCTCGTGACCCTGCTGCCACTGACATACCATCCAATGTACCAGGACAGCGATATCTTGTGGCACCATAGAGGTTCACCGGAGAGCACGTTTGGCAAGTTTTATTCGCCTTGTTCTTTATCCTGCTATTTTCGTAAACTTTGCTCTGCAGATTGTTAGTTAGCTAGCATGGGACGTGCCATTAGTCCGACTGCCGATGTTTGTAGACCGTGTTTGAAGGTATTTAAACCTTGCAGAAAAGCCATGGCCGGTGAATTTTGTAACTGGTGGGTTCTCCGCAAGGGCGACCCCGAGTTCCGCATAAACTGGCATTTGATGATCCGAGACACACCCGCCGTGGCCCTCAGATACCATTGCGTGACATGCCGGCTGAAAATCCTTAAGGACAACATCACTCAGGATAAAGACAGAACAAGCGAATTTGTCAGTTCCTCAATCTCCACAATGTGTAGTCCCGATATGCCAACGTCAGGCAACCTCAGCCCGGCCATAAAAAACCAAAGCTTGCTGTCTACTGTACTAGCAAGTAAACAAGCTTCGACAATCCGCACCAAGCGGAATCGTGGTAAACGCATCGTTACTATGTCTCAGCAAGCTGGTGCATCCAGGTGACCTACCGGTACGAATCAGGCAAGTTCTAAGCCGTTAGTTTGAAGCCGAACTCCCATAGCCGTCCCCCAGCATAGAACGCAAAGCACAAATAAGCCTAGGCGTAGTCACTGCCCCGAGGTCGCTGGACGTAATCTCATTATCCATGACGTTGTAGAAAGCGAAAGCATGTTGCTCAACGAGAAAGAAGCTGATGGTCGGTTGCAGCAGAGATCCCTTCGTTATCTACTTAGGCTAGGCGTGGAAGACAAACCAACGCAATGCAGGCTTCGTAACTCACACCAAGACGGGCGGCCTCGGCCAATCCGTGTCACGCTAGGCCAGACAGAAAACGTCGAGAAGGTGCTTTTGACAGCATCTTCCTTGCCCAGACTTAATGATTCTTGCCCAGGAGGGAAACCTAACCTCATTCGGGTAGTCAGGGCGATTCGAGGGACGGCATATCGAAACCTCCAGAGTTCCCAGTATAATCGAACGTGTAGTTTAGTTGTACACGGCGTAGAGCAGTCGAAGGTTGCGGCTGCATTGCATGCGCGCGGGCAAGACAATGACCAGTGGAAGTTTATCCGAGCCAAACTAAACATAAACGTAGGCGAATGTGGAGCATGGTTTACACAACACCTTCCGCGTCCAGTACACCCGAGCCCAATTTCAGCTCCTAGACTGCCACGAATCACCCTCCTCACAGGAGATGTGTTGTTTACCGTGATTCAGAAGTGGCATACGCTAAAAAACAGCTTCCCATCTGAGATCCGACTTCATGCAGATAAACCAAGGTCTGAGCGTGGAACGCCTCTTACTGGTATAGTTCAAATGGCGGCAGGTGTATTAAAGATGATCAGGATACCGCAGTTCATCAGTAGCACATCACCTTCTGCACAGCCAAAAGACCTGGTACAGCCGGCCTCAAAAGGATCGGCCTAGCTCAGGTAGTACCCGTTACATATCTGAAGGTAAACACTATCCCAGATAAGGGCACGCAGGCGTATTTATCTTGCCGGTGGTGTATGCTTACTAATATTTTTCTCTAAAGAAGGAACTGCAGGAACTGCGACAGCTTGTCGACTCAAATAAGCTCAAGATCGTGGGTGTGGCAGAGACATGAATAACGCCAGACATACCTGAACATGAGATAGAAATTCCTGGTTATACTATCTTTCTGAAAGATCGGCTAACCAGCGGAGGTGGAGGCGTAGCCGTCTACTTTGGTGGCGAATTATACGCAGCCCTGGGCAGAGACCCAACTTTGCTTTTACTCGTAGAGTGCCTGTGGATATACGTTAAGACAACTCACATATCAGAAACCATGGTCGGCGTCGCTTATCGTGTCTCGTCCTCAGCCCCAGAATGGGATGAAAAAATGCACAGTGCCATTAGACGGGCCACCACAATCCCCGGACACCGCACCGTCGTTCTACGGGACTTCAACCTCCCGCATGCAGTTCTCTCTAGTGGGTTAACGTCTGGTACTACGTCCACGGAATTCTACAATCTCATACAGGAAGTAGGATTTACCGAGCATTTCAATCAACTTGCAAGGTGGAGAGAAGGTTAAAGGTGATCCCAACTAGACGTGCTGTTAATTACTGAACCCCATATGGTGGATATGGTCGAAGTTGGTGCGCCATTAGATGCAAGGAACCATACCACAATCAGTTTTCGTCTAATATGCGACGTCACGACCACCCGCCCTGTATTGTCGGCTCGACATGATTTCAGGCGAGCCAACCTTCGAAAGATGCGAGAACATTTATCTCAAGCAAGCTGGCCACCACCTAAAGAATGTAGCACGGTAGACGAATATCTAGAGGGTATTGTGTTGGATCTCAACACCACGATAACTAGTTCAATCCCACCTTATACTCCTCACCCCAACTGTAATTCATCCTGGCTCAAATAGTCGACCAAACGTTTAATGAAAGAGAAGCGGGCCCTGTGGGATGCATTTCTTCTGAAAGGAGATGGCGCCTCACACGTGGTGTACAAATGCCGTCGTGGTCAATGCACAGCAGCCGTACGCGCCCAACGCAGGACTCACCAAATATCATTTGTAAGATCCATCGCCGATTGCTCTAAAAGATTCTCCGGGCACATGGCCTCCCTGACCAGGTCGAAGGCTGTCATATCCTCTCTCATTGGGCCATCAAGACTCTCTACCTCTAACTACGACGCAGCTGAGATATTGTGTGTCCAGTATGCATTCGTCCTCAGCAATTCCGCTGGGACACAACCATACACCACGGTTTTCTGTACTGACCGTTCCTCGGATTCATTCTCTACCTTTACCCCGGCTAACGTACGTGCCAAGTTACTCCTGCTGCGAGCTGATGTGTCGGCGGGTTTCGACGAGGTACTCCCACAAATGCTGGAAGAATGTGCAGATGAGCTAGCAGAACCGCTTGCTCGTTTGTTCCAACACTCATATTATACGGGTTGTATTCCAGCCACTTGGAAACACGGCGTCATCTCTCCCATCTGCAAGGGTGAGGATGGAACAAACACCAACCACTTCAGACCAATTGCTCTACTACCAACCATGTCAAAAGTGATGGGGAGCATAGTAGGCGATTTCATTAGAAACTATTTGAATACTCACTTACTGTTGGCGACGGAGCAGCACGGCTTCAGAAACGGTCACTCATGCACGACCAACATACTGACGGCCGCTGGCTCGTGGAAAAAAGCTGCCGAAGAACGCTTCCCGGCTGATGCTGTGTTTTTAGACTTCACGAAAGCGTTCGATAAACTTGACCACAGTATACTACCAGGCAAATTGAACGATGTATGCTTATGCAGTGATGTTTGTTTTTGACTCAAACAGTACCTATCCCGTTGAACATACATAGTTAGAGTTAGTGGTGAGCTATCCAGGCCGTTCAACGCCAAAACTTATGTAAAACAGGGCTACATACGGAGTCCTCTATTACTCTTAGTCTAAGTTAACGATCTCCCAGGCGAGAGTAACTAACCCGCTGCAATGTATTCTGACGATACGAAACTGTGGCATGTCTTACACAGCGCTGAAGACGCAGCGGAATTTCAAGGAGACCTAGATGCCCTGCATCTATGGTCCGCGGAAAATCGACTGCTCTTCAACACGTCCATGTCAAAGACTGCGCAAGTCCGTCATCACAGCATTAAAACATCGCATCGGCGAAGCTACCTTAGCCACTGTCCATCAGGAGCGCGACCTAGATAACGTCGTCACGTCAGACCTCTCTCCTAGTACTAACACTATGCTGTTGGTAAAGAAAACCAGCAGCGGACTTGCTATGCTCAGTAGGATTCTTAGGAATTTCCCAGTGGAAAGATTCTCACATATCTACAGAACACTGTTAAGACCACTGCTGGAAGCCAACATTCAGGCATGTGTGTCGTACTGGAAGAAGGACGTCACTGTTCTAGAGGCAGTCCAGAGACGGGTCACTAAGCGGGTCAAGGGCCTACTTTCCTTGTCGTATGAAGACCGTCTCTTGAAGTTGGAACTGTTCAACCTAGTCTACGGGCGTCTGAGGAGTGACCTTATATTAACACACAAAATCTTATGCTCTCCAAATCACTCCAACAAGAATCTTTTTACACTCACCGGTACAGTGAGTCTCAGGGGCCACAAGTACAAGATATCTATACCACAAAATAGCCTGTTATACAGACGACATAGTTTCGCTGTTCGGGTCTGTTCGAGGTGGTACGTACTTCCGGCGCCGGTTGTCGTGGCGAAGTCAGCCGATGTATTCAAAAATCAATCAGATGAATGGATTATCCCAAGATGGCCGTTGACTGTCGGACGCGTATAGCCCCATGTAACTTCATTGTTGTTATTTCCTTCATTCTTCTTTACTCATTTCCTCTAACTTCTTCGTATAGTTTTCCCTCTCCACCGTCATACAACAAAACGGCGCAACCTCTCTAGGCTACCGACTGCTGCTGGCTACTTCAACACTCAACACACCCCACATACGCTCACCATTTCAGCAGTTCATGTGACCGGTGCGGACGGACATCAACCAAGCCGAGACAAACTCTGTTGTGGAACCGCACTCCTGACTACTGAATCTTACAGAATTATCTCGAGCAGGGCTACAACACCCAGCTCCGCAGGAATCCAGGGAGTCAGACTCCAGCTGGGCAATATACAGCCCAGCCTATTATAATAGGGTAGACATCAAACACTGCTGACTTGGTTGAGGAACTGGTCGCCATTTACAGAAAATAGTTGGCCCCGTGACTCCATGAGTTCACGAAGAGGTATTCGAAAGCCACGTCGGTACGTATGTTAGTGGCGGCTTGAAGTGTACAAATTCCGGCAGCGGATTCATGTTTGCCCTAACCGTAACAGATATATACATTTGTGTTAAGGTTAGGGTAAACATGATTCCGGTGCACACAGGTATGGTATGTCTGTGGGGATTTCATGTAGAAACACAACGTGTTCGTTAAATAAGATTTGTGGCAAGAAGGCCGCTAAGCATTTGTAAGGAAATGAAAGAAGCGGAAATTCTTCCTTTGGTATCTCTTCCGCAAGATGGATTACAATTCTCAGAGGATACTCAAAAGACGGTCGTTCTGCTTGGAGTCATGTGTAACCAGTACGCTAATCATCGTAGATAGCCTGACAGAGGCAAAGAACTAAACTTTTGCGAGGCGCAGCTGGCCTTCGCAGGAGACGATTACGCACCACAACTCTGCTAGCCACTGAGCAATCGACGAAAGGCGTCGGTAACCCATTGGTTTTATTTTCTAATCAACCCCCACTTTTGTCCTTATAAGTAACCTTATTTCGATCTCGTCTTTCTTGATGTTATTTGTAGAGTAGGTCAAAAGTTGACGTACCATCAGGTAATGATGTGCTGGCAAATCTGATGACGGCCAGTTTAGAGAATGACCTCAGGAGTATACATGATTAACTATATTTGAAACAGGTTGCTTTCCAGGCTGGGATATATAAGGTTTGCTCAGGCAGTGCTTGGCAAATACTATCTATTCACCATCATTATGGTCATCATCATAACAGCCATGAACCTCACCATAAGGTATTGTAGATTGAGCCGCAGCTCATCTCAATGGTGACGTGAAATGTCTTGGGGGAGAAACGTTGCTGGATAGGTTAGAGTAGTAATAACGATAATAAAAAAGAAGACCAAACCAAGATCTAGAAATGATATGAATGCGGGTGCGCTATTGAATACAACACACCGCCATCTTGGTTAGTGCCTCCAACCAGCCATTTGAACGATCCTAAGGATACTAGTCCACTTTACTCAACGGAACAGTCAAGGTCTTTATACTTTGTGACCAGGTTGCTTGGTCACCACGCGGGTTCACCTTGCTATTGATGCCCGTTACAGCAAACGTCCTGCGGACATGCGAAGCACGTGATCCAACCATTTCAGAGTGTGCAACACGATTAGTTGATCAATTGATCGCGCATCCTGAGCGTTCCGGAATACGCGCCAGCGAACAGCCGTATTGCCTACGCGGTCAGTCCATTCGATGTGGGGCAGTTGGTGGAGACAACGATGGTCAAACACAACACAAGTCGGTTGACAGCTTCGTCTTGAACAGACCACGTTTCAGAGCCATAGAGCAAAACAGAACCAATTATGTATCCCCCATTTTAGTGACAACCGAACGTCTTTTGGACGCCACAGACGACTCAGGTTGGCGATTTCAACTCGTGCCTTTTCTACTGTCGCTGATATCTCACCAGAAATATTACAGGCTAGTGAGATACTGCTTCCCAGGTATGTGGAAGTGTCCACAGTGTCAAGTAGAATGCTTGCGATAAAGAATGTGAGAGTGGGGATGCCTCAGCCTTGATGCAGCACTTTACACCGAAGGGGCGGAGCGCATTTCAAACAAATCAACCTGATTGCTCGCCCTGTTCAGCGTGTCTTCGACGATGGAGTTAAGCAAGACAACGTCACCCGCATACATCGGGTCGGTCAACCTAACACCAGGACGAAGCTCAATAGCGAGCTTACTGGATTCCTCACTTTCCAAAATGTCATCCATGACAAAATCGGACATGAAAGGGGGGACAGGATACCATTGACGAACACCATTTGGTGTGATGAAAGCTTGAGCAGTTGGTCATAAACTCTCCCTCCGCTTGCAGAGTGAGCGCAGTCGACTGCTAAGCCCACAAATCTATACGACAGGTGTTCTACCGGAATTCACGCACTCGAGGTCTATCAAAGTCAACAGACTGTCTTGGCCAACCCGTGATGATTCTGTAATGAATAGCGTCGAGTAAGTGCAACAATGAATGGGAATAAGCGTACACTCATGGTAGTTAATCCGAGGAAAATAGTCCATGAACAATGTTACGACCCCACCTGGTAGAGGAAAGCAATAACAAACTCGAAGACCACGATAAGTATCTCTATCACGAACGAACGCAACGATATTGCAAAGCGGTACGAAAATCAGAGCTTAAATATCGGGACCCAACTCTCGCAACTCAGAACTCCCCAACAAGTGAGGACAATGACGGCCTACAAACGAGCTTTACTTGCTGCTCAGCCCGGTGGCAGAATTTGGATTTACAGCGGCCTTTTGAACAGAATAGTCAGAAGACACAAATTACGATTTGAATTCATTTCGCACACTCTCGCCAGTCGTAAACATGTGACTAGTATGAAGACAAAACCAACAAGACTTGAATGAAACGATTGAAAGTACAAGTCAGGCTGGATCGTGATTGGTACTCACGGCTAAAC
>LUCH01017605.1:0-30661 GCA_013368495.1 Paragonimus heterotremus
GCGATTATTGTCTTCTGAGGCCAAGACAACTAGTAAACATTGGCGCATTCAATGTCCGCACTCTCCGACAAGTCGGTCAGCAAGCTGTTCTGTGTAGGACTCTTTCGAGTCTGGAGCTTGATGTGTGCTGTGTATCGGGGACGCGAGTCTACGATTCTAGCACAGTTATCCATTTGAGCTTGCCTATAGATGACTGTCAATCCAAGCGCTTCTCTCTCAGGGTTTCTGGTGATGCCGAAGCTGAATCTTGCGGTCTGGCTGGGTTGGGAATCGCACTGAGTTACAGAGCGGAGCAATGCTTGCTCGATTGGATCCTAGTGAACAGTCGCTTATGTGCTGTCAGACTCAATACATCGGTAAAAGTCTGTCGATGCAAATCAGAAAGACGTTGTGTATTCAATATATCGACGTACTTTCCAACAGACAGCTGTTCTGATGTTACCAAGGGTGCGTTCTGTGACGATGTCGTTGACCTTCTGAGGCAAACTAAACACTCAGACATAATCATACTAGCGGGCGATTTGAATGCTCAGCTTGGTCGGCTTTCTTCGAATGAGAAGCGGCCAGGAGGTATGTTTGGTGTCCGGGCACAACGCACTGATAACAGCGAAAGACTGCTGCAGCTGTGTGCGCCTCACGGTTTCTATATTTCGAGCACCGCATTCCAACACAGGAGAAAGCACTGTGTTACTTGGAGACCTCCGTGTGCTTCTCAGCTGTGGACACAGTAGGAACATATAGCAGTTAATTACAGGTGGCGCCACTCTGTTAAGCACTGTCGTGCCTTTTGGAACAACCACCTGGATTCGGACCATGCTGTTGTGCGTGCCCGTTTTGTTTTATCATTTGCCCATAGGACGTACGTTCTTAAATGCAAAGTGCTTAACTGGCATTCGAGTGATGGGGGTGTAAAGAACGCTTACCAGAATGTGTTGGTGAACAAGTTGCCCAGTTCGAGTTAGATGAAGGATCCCAGTGAGCACTTGGAACAAATCGCCGACGCTATGAAAGCATGCTGTGAACAGGCATGTTCCGATGAAGCTGTTCAGTTGCGACAGAACTGGATTTCTGTCACGTCGATAAACCTCATGAACGAGCGTCGATCGATCCCACCTGGTTCTGAATATGATGACGACCGTCGAGAACTTAAACGCAAGCTGAATGAAAGTTTGCGCGAAGACCGTGAGCGATACTTGGTCGAACAATCATACGAGATAGAAAAAGCCTTTTTATCTGGGAATAGCAGAAAGCTTTTTTCCCTGATCCGTGGTTGTACTGGCCGTCTAGTCGGTGTAAGGGAGACCACATGTGAAAAGGATGGTTCACTTATCACCAGTCAATCGCGCCGATTTGACAGGTGGGCGGAACATTTTGAAAAGCAGTTCAGCTGGCCTCAACCAAATTGTGTGCACGACGGGACCCAATCGGTCAGTTACTGCCTTTCAGGTGATCTTCCGTCAGAAGCAGAAGTGGTCCTGTAGCTCAAGTTATTGAAGCGTAATAAGGCTCCTGGTCCAGACCTCCTCCCTCCTTCTCTTTTCAAGGATAGTGGGAAGAGGTTGATATCAGAACTGACAAAACTCCTCCAGACGATCTGGGAGACTGAAGAGGTTTCTTGTGATTGGTGCCTATCAACAGTCATTCCCGTTTTCAAAAGGGGGGCCGAAGTATATGTGACAGCCACAGAAGCATCAATTTGGTGTTAATTGCGTCCAAGTTACTCACTGGCGCATTGATCACATTTTTATCTTGAGACGGATCTTGGAACATCGGCACTGTTACAGACAACCGACAGTCGTGGCCTTTTTGGACCTGAAGGCTGCTTTCGATTCAATTGCTCGTAACGTTCTCTGGAGTTGTCTCCTTCGCAAGGGAGTACCAGAGAAATACGTGAATCTGTTGAGATCACTGTATGCTCACTCTGTAAGCAGAGTGAGAGTTTATGGACAACTGTCTCGGGCGTTCGTCACTTCTAGTGGTGTTCGTCAGGGGTGTCCGATTTCCCCCTTCCTGTTCAATTTTGTCATGGACGACATTCTGGAGGGTGCGCTTCGGAAATCCAGTGGAGTTGGTGTTGATCTTCTCTCTGGCCCTATATTGACCGATCTGGAGTATGCGGACGACTTTTTCTCACTCAGCCCCTCTGTCGGTGACATGCAGACTATGTTGGACAAGGTTAGTGGCCGAGCAAGTTTATATGGGATGCGCTTCGCGCCTTCAAATTAAAAAGTGTCTCATAAAGACTGTGCCATTCCCACTTCCACTCTCTTCGTTGCAAGTAATCCGCTTGAGATTGAACAGATTCACACACTTATTAAGCTCTATTTCGTCAGCCTGTAATATTGCTGACGAGATATCAGCGAAGATAGTAAAGGCACGAGTTACCTTTGCCAGACTGCGTTATCTGTGGCGTCGAAACGACGTTCGGTTGGCGCTGAAAGGAAAACAATGTGGCAGTTCGCCGGCGCGTATTCCGGAACGCTCAGGATGTGCGATCAGTTGGTCAATTAATCACGGTACACAGCTTGCGTTGGCTGGGTCACGTACTCCGTATGTCATCTGATCGTTTACCATACCGGGCATTATATGCTGAGGCCATCAACAGTTGTGTAAAACCGCGTGGTGGTCAACCAACAACGTGGTCACGAAATATGAAGACCCCGACTGCTCCACTGAGCAAAATGGGTAGGTGTCGCCTGCCTGGATGGGGTCCTCGGGATCACTCGAACCGTTGGTTAGAGACGCTATCCGAAATGGCGGTGTGTCGCAGTCAATGGCGTACATGTATCCATACCATTTCTAGTTCATCCGCTTAGTCTTGTTTTAATAATGTTCAACCTTCTTAGTGAAGTTTTCTTCTGGGATATTCCACGTTACTGTTGAGGTGAGCGGCTGCCCGAGCCACAGTACGTTTTTGTTAGGCTCATGTCTGTTGTGATGATGTTGATGAATAAGAACTCGGTCATTTTAAAATTATCATCGAATATTGACCTTTTTATCACCTTTTCGGCTTTATCCACCAGTTGCTGTCAAATTGATGAAAGGGGCGATAGAAAATGAGTGTTTCATTACAGCAAGCAATGTAGTATCACCAGAATGGTTAGCTAGTTAGTTCAGTAGATGAAAGATTGAAATTATTTTCTTACCGTGCTTAACGGATGTTTGATGTTTTCGGATCATGCAGTGCTTTCGGTAGTTGTACAGCAAGGTGTACTAATGCGGATACACTCGCGTCATCTTGGTATTAGTCGTACGAAGTCGGCGATCCGTATTTGCGTTTACTAGCAGGACGTCGACAATCAGGTCAAAAATTGGGTCCGAGCTCGCAAAATTGTGCAATGGCGGCAAAGTTGGCCGTTACATCTTAACCATACTTATGACCCAAGTTTGAAACACCACGGTTTATCTTGATTTTGCAAGTGTGTCAAAAGGACTCTTGTATTTATTAGCGGTCGAAGCACACTCGGAGTATTTCCTGTGCGAATAGCAATAATACCGATAATCCTTTCTCATCCCCGACAGTTAATCTTCCAGTCTGGTATTCCGGAAATCTTAATGACGGACAATGGACCACAGTTCATTTTAGTGAAATTTTGACAATTTCTCAACAGCAGTGGCATTATTCACGTATTCGAGCCCGTTCATCATCCACAGTCAAACAACCAACTGGAGAGTTTCGTACACACTTTAACTTGGGTCTTAGATAAATTGTAAGGAGAGGGTAGAGCAGAAAAATGGAATCATTTTTTCCTGGTTCCTGCCGTTAAACAGCTAACCTTTTGACAGTAGTCACTGGCTGATGGCTTTCTGGGACGATGGTTGCGAATTCCACTTGATGCTGTGCAACCGAACATCTTTCCAACAAAGAGAAATAGACTGATGGAGTTGCGGTTCAACAGTCATCATGGTTGACGTCCTACCGACCTGGAGATGCAGTTTATGCATCACCTATACGTCACACCGTGGATGTTTGACTGTCACTCGCAAAGGTAATTTCATCCAAGCCTGAGTTGGAAACTTCACCTGGACTCGTCATGCCAATCACTTGAGCCAACTGACTGATGAGATTCAGGATTAGCAACAGCCCAACGATCAATTACAGATTACCATACTCCTTGATACAATTTCATTAACGCCCACACGCTCAACATCCCTGGCCATTTCTGATATAAGCAAACGTCGCAGCTTTGATGGTACTTACCATCTGGTCAGTCTTTCATATGTTTATCCTCAGAAAACATTTCTGATGCCCGCTCAACTTACTGTTGTAGAAGAGAGAGATGTTGCGGCCACCTCCTCCTTGACGTAATTGGCCGATGCACTTTCATTTGACCACCTGTTTTGCACGCGTTTGTCCTACTAGCCAATGGAAGTCTGGTCACATTGGATCGATAGGTTTCCACTTTTGGGTTGAATGATTGCCAGACGGAACACATTTATGGAGTTAACAGACATTAACTGTGTCTCCTACCGAGACGACCGGGCAACCTGGTCACTACTCACAAGCGAAGGTGGTTGAGCTTTCACATATGATAATTCGGTCGTGCCTAATCTGAGGTCAATGGCGCAGTGATTAGCACGGTTGCCTCATGAAAGCGGGGCCGAAGTTCTAGTCCCGGCAGTGGCAAGGATATACACTGCTGACGAGCCCTAATGAGAGCAAAACTCGAGTCTAGTACTTTCTTTCGAAAAGGGCCGACTGGATTCTCTATGGGAATGTGACAGCTGCGATCAATTGTGGGTGATGTTCAACTTGTCATTTGTGGTTAACGTGACGCATTAATTTTGGTCTCGTACTGAATAGCAAAACACAGTGTACGCTCCCACGAGTCATAACAGTTAATTTGATTCGAGTAGTCAATATTTTCATTGATTCCGAAACTGTTTCGTAGCTTGAGGCCCAAGTCATCCGGATCCAGTCAATCGGCTCAGTTAAGCATCCAGAGGGCTTCGAGTAACTTAAAAGGCAGTAACTGAAACAGGATAAATTGCAGCTGTTGTGGATTACAGCAAGTAACAAAAACCGAATAAATTACCATAATAACAATGTTCCAAATGAGAATCTAACAACACTTTAAAATGACCTCTATAAGAGCAATTAACAACCTCAATTGAAAAGCCGTTCAAGTTATTGCAAACTCTGTAAGAAAAGAACTATTGCTTAGGAAACGCCCGAGTTCGAATCTTGCAGAGATTCTCGTTGTGTTCGCTTTGACTGCTATCAGCCACTGTGATAAAGAACTACTACACCAGCTGAAAAAAATGTTTATGAAAATTAAGTCGTTCCGAAGTATTTGAACCCCAAGGGGGGTAGAGATCAAGAGTTTCAAGAAGAGTTTCACAGTTTGAAATCCACCAGGATCACAAGACCTCTAGATTTTTAAGTCGACGTCATAAAGGAGAGTGTTCTTATAAATAAGTTGTGGAATGTCACCTATATGTATGCCAGAAACACCAGTGGACTAAGTACGGATCCCTGAGGAACTCCAGCGAAGACCGGGGAATGGGCGGAAAAGTCATGTCCGGTTTTTACTTCAAAAGTCCTATTACGAAAGAAAAACATGTTTCAACATAATATTTCTCCTGGGATGCCACAAGCTTCCATTTTATACACTGTGGTAGCAAGGGACACGGTCGAAACACTTGGCAGAATTTAAGAAGGTACCATCTGATATATGGTCATTTATTTGGCCCCTGTTGGGCTATCCATGAAGATTAACCTATTGGTTACTCACGATAGGCAGGAAAAAAAAGTTACTTGATGAGAAGTGCTTGAGGATGGCGCATTTTATCAAACGCTCCGTTATCTTACATGGAATACTAGGGAGGCCGATCGGCCAATAACAAGCAGGAGAATGTCGGTCGCTTGCCTTGCCTATATGCGTGAGAGGGGCTTCTTTCCAAGAATCAGGAACTGTATCATTTCCAGGTCTGTTTACAAGGTATGGGGAGGCTTCATGAGATCAACGGCTGCTTCTCTGAGGAGCCGAGGACTGATCGTATCTGATCCCAGCATGCTATTTGGGTTGACCTTAAATAAGAGATCCTGCATGTCTGGCACAGAGAAGCTGATTGTCAAGAATGGATGTTAAAAGATGCGTCAAGAAAGAATAGTACGCCAGTTCAACGGAACTATAATGTAGGCCATTGCATACTACTTTCTGATCACTTTAGCAAACAGTTGAGATGATTTATTGACTACTGTGGCTACCAGGTGCGCTTTATCAGTGGTAACCAGATCAAACGAAGTGGGTGTCTGTCCAGAACCGTGGCTTGTTTTGTCCATTTTTTCACGGATCATCATTGTCACAGTTTTGGAAAATCAGAGATCTGACTCCTCATAAGAGTTAGATACTCCAGGGATTTTAAATATGTTGAAATCACTTGTAATAAGAAGGGGGAAATGCTGTGTGAACGAGAACCCGCTTAAGGTAGCAGGAATAGCCTGTATGAGATCGAACAGTACGTAACACCGAAAGTGAACGTGTCAAGACGATGCAGCTGAAGTTGATGCGAAAATGCCTCGCATTTATTTGGGAGGTAAAGTCCTCAATGACAGTGGGCGCCGGAAGTTTCTAACTCAGGAGAACAGCAGAGCCCCCAATACTTTCGCATGAGGAGTGTGTTCATTACAGTAATTACACAAGAACATACAGCTTACTCTAACTAAAAACCATGTTTCTGTAAGAACAAAAATGCAAGGGCTGGTGTCATCGACCAACTAACCGTTTTGCTGGTAGTTAGTTCAAAGGGCTGGGCAACAAACGTATTTGAATTTGAAACACACTTTCTCATTTAACTGGGTACAATAACAGGAATACCAGCACGAGCAGCTCCTCAAGAAAGGAGACTTAGCGAAGATAGGCATATCTGTGGGTGGCCAATGACCTTCGCACATATTTTTGGAAAGCGTGGTACGCTTCATCGCAGCTTAAAAATACCCGAGCGCTCTTGTAGGTCACTTTACCCACTTCTGTACCTCCAAGATGGCTGACTCTCGAGCCACTTCGGCTTTCCGTGTTATTGTTGGCCTGCAGTTTTGCAGCCGCAATAGTTTAAGTGAATTCTAAAGTTGAAAAAAGACCATAAGAAAAGACCGCAACAGGACGCAGAATGATTGTTAGAAGTTTGGGTAGACTGCAACATTCTGTGATGTGTGAGACGAAGCGCACCTTCAGCTTCAATATTTGTAAATGTATAAAAAGCGGAATAAAACTTGATGACCTACTTTCCGTATGTTTATTCGTAATCTCATTTAGTACAATCGAAACGCACACGAATTAGAAGATGAATGATTGTCCAACACTGTCTGCTTTGCGAGCGGACAAACGTTCTGAAATCAATTTTTCCTCAGATATGTTTTATCAGAGCAGAAAGAAGACATGTTGCGGTATCGTAACATTTCATTTACTCTCATCAGTCGCAAAAGTAAAACATGGCAGTTGTATACCTCATACAAATAAAGACAAACAGGGGACTAGACACGCCTGCAAGCACACCAATTATTATGTAATCGTGACCATGGCAACCCGATAGGTCGTCTCAGCCACTTTTGTACACACAACGTCGACTGATAAGTTCGGATAAGCATCGCTTCACAGAAAGCTAACAACTTCGGGTTTCGATTGCGCAACGATATCTTGAATAAGTTCACTGGGTCAACTTGGTGACCTGTTATCATGAGGTGTTTAGCAATCAGTGAGGTTGGATTTCGAGCCGTCAGTGCACCAAGTTGAGAATGATGCGTCACCTGTTGTTTCAACCACTTCGGGATGTGTTCGGCGACTCGCAAAAAGACAGACAAGTGAGTAACTACTAATGTATGAGAAAAACCTACAAGCGAGTGTGAACTCGGATGCAGACCCATCATCGACCGCTTCGCGGAGAAGCGAATGGAAGCAAACCATAATTACTATGATCGAATAGCGATCTGTTCATTGTGATCATCACCATCCTCATCACCATCATCATTATCATCAACATAACAGCCTCGAGCCTGACAAGAAGGTACTGGGACTCGGGCCGACGTTCACCTCAACAGTGGCATGAAATATCTTCGAAAAACAAATAGTTACTGAAGAGGTTGAAAAAGATAGTGAAAGAAGATTAGACAGAAATTGTTCAGTTCCAGACATGCGTCACAATATTTGTGAAACTGGAAACGATGAACGCGAACACTAATTTGCATAACTGACAGTAGCAAATCACTCATCTCTTGGTTAACACGTGCAACACTATATATATATATATATATATATATATATGCAGTTTTTGGTTATTTTGGTGTCTTCACGTGTTTTGCTCGTACCACACGACTGATTGGTGATGCTCTATAATATAAAACAATAGTCGACGTTGGAAGTTCAACGTCTTATTACATTTTCCATTTTAGATCAGGGCAATTTTGCCCTTCTGAATCGTCGTTAGTATAGGCAACCCAGGTAACTCAAAGACACCTGTCAAATCGGTTTCAGATACAGCACGTCCGAACTCAAAGCGTATAGTGTCAGAAATGCATAGATTAACGCCGTTGAATTGGTGATCACAGGTGTTTATTCGTATGACGCCGTGTGAACTTAAAATCGACCGAATTGCCTAAAATGTATAACCTTTGCATTGCATGCAGTAAGACTTACATTGAGTTGGCTAAAACAGAACAAACACGGTAGGCGTTACGTACTGTCCAAAGCTCTGATTTTAGTTGATATGCAAAATAGATGTGTTGCAAGATATCGACGTTTGAATTTGCTCTCGGTGATTGCCCACGAAACAACAACCTCAAAACTGGAGTTAAACAGTGGAGTCTCCATTTGAACCAGTAACCGAGTCGTGATAGTGTTATGTACACAATTGCATGATAATTCATGCAGTCGATTCACGCTGGTCGTGACCGTTTGATCTACACTCTCTATTCTTCTCGTCCAATCGTTTTTGTCACTTGCATTGCAGTGTTTATGCAGATTGCTATTTTGGCACACAGTTGAGTGGATGCAATGGGAACAATACCACACACAGCATATTTATTCTTGTCATCCCAGGAAATTGAATAAATGGAACCCAGTGAGTTAGAGTTATTGCTGCAACACCCTTGCGTCCTGAGTTCCAGACGATAGCACAACGAGTGGTTATTGGAATTCGCATTACTGGTGAAGACTGAACTGAATTTTGGTTGAATTTTATGTCATACGGTTAGTGTGAAGTGTTTATTTAGGGTCGGTGTCATAATAATTATCTGTGACCATGCCTATTGCTGGGAGTTAACATGATTGTTACATGAATGCGTTTTATTGTTTTATCTTTTAGTGGCTTCCAACCCAGCGGTCGAAAGCTTTTGCTGCCTAAATCCTTTTGGTTGCCTGATGAAACAGTGCTACGAATAAGTCATTACTTTTTCATGGTATCCATCGTTGGAACAATAGACCCGTTTGCGGTTTGTGTTTGACAAACCGGTTTTAGTCCAATTCCTTCATCGATGCGCTTATGAACGTTAATAAACGATTTGGGTTATACGGTTTATCTCATGGTTTTGGTTAATTCCTAATCGCTTTTAGATTGATATTCGCGATTTAAAAAATGTTCAAATGTTCATGCCGGCATCGTTTTTCACCGAAAAATTACGTTACGCTTATGGTTTTCTCTTTCTGACTTACTCAAAACTGCAGGGCGTTTGTTACTGTGTTACCACATCAGTGTAATCTTCCTTCAGACTGTCAAACTGTGGACTCTTCCATAAAATATCTTTAGGTTGTTAACTGAATGGGGTTGAATATACACATCGCTTTTCGTTCGGTGCAACAGTTGTTCTGTTAGTAGGTTAAGTTCATCTAGATCAATATGGTGGCACTCTGATATTACATAATACTATACGCTGTACTTGATAATCATACTAGTTCCACCAAACGACTACTTCGTTGTTGACAACCTGTACTACGTGGTTCATCTGTGTTTTGAAAACTCTTTGTGGCCGTTCACTTAACAGATGTCCGGATAATCACTCGGAATTTTTGCAACACTTCTTACTTTGATGCTCAGTAGACATTCACTATCTCGGTATTATGTGTATGCGCATCAATAATTGTTTACATTCCTAATCCATACAACTTGAAATACTGAATTTGCTTGTTCATGCACATCAGTAAAAAAGAAGACATGTGGCTAAGTGTTTCCTCTTGTTTAGTTGTTAACGTAATGCAGTAGACTATATGTAACACGGAGTTAATAATGACATAATCGGAAAAGTCGTTCTTTTTATTTCTTTTTATTTCGGTGCACCTACATCTTTTGCATGATTATGCAATTTATTTTGTTCCTTTTGGTGAGAATTACTAGTTAACCACATTATCTATCAGAAGGTTTACCAGCGTATGAACTGACATCACTCAGCCAGTTCTCAAGTGACTTGAGTACAGCAAGTTGGGTCAAAGCCATCACATTCTTGTAACAACACTTAATACTCGAAAGGTTCACAACGTATCTCACACAAATTAGCCGGGCCAGTGCGACATCTTGCGCCTATTATCTGTTGAAAATTTAACCACTCATTCACTGTCGGTTAAATTTCCAGCTGGCGGGAACTCCTCTTAGTGTTCTTCGGGAACACATTATCGTCTGTCACGTAGTTGAGGAGGAACTGAGTAGGTCGACAGCCCCGGGGAACAACTCATGAACTGATGAACGGTGTAAGCAAGTGTCCTTCAATATTCTCTCTGTACACAAGGCGAGCTACAAATGTTTCAGAAAATAGACACTTTCACTGAAACTCCCCTACAGAAAAAGCATACTAAAGGACCTGAGCTGCACTGTGCAACAATATCATGGCCATTGGCTGATGGAGCTTGGTTATGCATCCACAGCCAGTTCGTTTGCCTACTTATTCTTGTCTCATTAGGACATCTCTGCGTTTAAGAAACTTTGGCAACATTAGGCTCCAGAATGCTCTGAATATGATGGGCACAAGGTTAACACTGCCGTGGTTGTCACACAATGCCCTGACAGGTCTCACTATTGATCATTGAAAAGCACCAATCACAAACTACTTCACAGTCTTACATAAGGAACGAAGGATTGTGGCCAGTTTGTGAATTACTTTTTGTAAGCCTTTTTTTAGGAAAGTGCTGACAAGATGTTTTCTGCATCCGGGGTAGTATCACACCACAGCGGTGAACATTCAGTGATCACTTCAACTGCGAACGGGGTGCCGTTAGGTTCGCTACAACTGCACACAGAGCATCCATCTCCCACACCTGCATGAGATGGTGTAGGTCAATCAAATTGCATTCTGGTAACCGCGTCGTTGAGACTACTAACAAGTAATGAACCAGCGTCGACGCAATAGCTATCAAAAAGATCCGGAGCTTTGGATACAGTTACGACTTCTTTGAGTTTCGAGTCAAAAGCATTGTCATAAGGTGGCATTTGGTTGGGGAATGTGAGACAGGTAGGTATCAATCACCCCGTGCTTGAGTCACAGACAGCTTACCTGTTTGACAGTTGTCAGTCCAATGGCAGCAAGCTAATCCGGACTTTCTTGATTGGTTATAGTCGTTTCACTTTAATCGAAGGATATATGGTCACAAAGTGCTGTCACCTGCCAGCTGCCGGTTAGCAATCTGTGATTGCCACATATATCCCAAAGCACTCAGTCTACCGGTGAAATTTCTAGGGTATCAGGTGAATTTGTGGATCACCATTTGTGTGCATCTATCCTCGCTTACTCCTCATACACCGCCAATACCACAGTGAATCCAAGTAACTAGGTTGGACTATTTTTCACTAGAAATACATTTTCCGTTCGTTCTTAGGTTTGCATTCTCGGCAGTCGTCAGTTTATTTAGAACAGAGGATCAACCGGCACTCTCTCACAATTTTAGCCGAAATCAAAGAGAAAAATAATTTCTGTTGTAATTATTGTGCGCCTTAGGAACAGACAACTTTACAATAAAGTCAAATCTCTGCTGCGATTTCTGTCCAACACCTTTTTGGATTACTTTGTTTATCGCTGCTCCTTGAAAACATTTTCTTCCAGTCAGTTTGTTCCAACCCAAGTGAGTGATTTATAACAAACGGTAAAATCGACCTGAAGGGAACAGCAACACGATCAGTTGCAATTGTTATTCTGTGAGAAACAGAATGGCTCTCATTTTCGACTTACAGTGGAACTATTTGGTTGCAAGGCGAGATCTCTACTTAACGTGTTGCCATCGCTCATGATAAAGTCCGAAGTTCAATACATGGAATATGTGAGGCGCGTGCATTTGTAACGGCGAGCCACCATTGCCAGTAGATCTTATCCGGATACCATTTAAGCAATACTCAATTCACCAAATGCTGTTCTGAAGTAGGGCGACTAAATTATATGTTCATACCTCCAACAATCACACTGATGTCCGACTAACTAATTTGTCAGAGAATAAATACTTCCTTAATGAAAACATTGCTGTCAGTGCCTTACTATCTATAGGCTGTATGCACATATCACATTGCGACATCATTTCTCCAGCCTTTGTTGACAGACTTTAAAACGGGTATTCAGTCTGTACAAGTGTAAACCACCATCCAGTCAGATCCATTCCAACACGTTCTGTTTTGTTTTAAGGTCTAATGCGAACCCTATTTTCACTTGAGCAAATAATTCGGTGCCATCCTCACCGTGGGCTGCCAGACAACTCGTGATTCGTTGAAAAGCGTGCTTTAAGTACTGAAAATACACGTTGCAAATTTATAGCACATGCCCAACTCAAGAATCAAGAGTGTGCTGGTCGTAGCAAACAGATTATTAGTCGGTCGAAATGTGTGGAATTTGAATATTAATTTCTGTCAACTTATTGGCTCCAGGAAATTGATATCTGAAAAGGTGAATAGACAGATCTTGTAAAGTAACTATTTATTCGGACTCTTTTTGATAGTTTATAGTGCTAGTGTGTTGGCTTTAGTCGACCCACTTAAGATCTTTTTCGGACTAGCGTCAGCTTTGAAGCAACCGGGTACAGCATGCTCTAAAGGGATCATGTATGAAGATGGACCTTCACGTAGAATCCCTGGAACGGCGATTATTAGTATGCTGGTATCTTTTTCCAATCACTGTCGGTTACTTAATACCGGAAACTTACCAAAAAATGCGGAATAATGGGTCACTATCACTGTCGATTGTTGAACAATCGGCTACTTCTCTCCTATCCCCATTCTTAGTCAGATGGTAGAAGTGTTGTGAAACTAGAATGAATTATATTATGTTGTCAAGAGACTGTGATTCGCTACTCAGTTATGCTGCATACAACCCCATAAGTTCAGTAGCCTTCCGGTTGAGTGCCCTTCTTTGTCTTCGTTGTGGTTACGTACGAATATTTTTAAGACGTCACTTCATCTACTAAGCATCAACAATATAATTTATATTCACTGAATCACAAACCCCACGCTATTCCTGCTTAACTGTACAGTACTGGGTTGAACAACATTTAAATAATTACTGTCCAGTTCTAAACCGTCACGACATAAGTCG
Source organism: Paragonimus heterotremus (assembly GCA_013368495.1). Lineage (NCBI taxonomy): Eukaryota > Metazoa > Platyhelminthes > Trematoda > Plagiorchiida > Troglotrematidae > Paragonimus > Paragonimus heterotremus. The sequence continues at coordinate 13,499 of LUCH01017605.1, forward strand.
ACACACTGAGGCTTCTGGAACCTGTAAAACAAGTGGTAATTTGAAGCATTCTTATAGATGGTTATGAACTAATAGGCTTAGTTCGCAGTTTAGATTGTTGAAACATATATGACCAGTACGAATGTTTTTCACGTTCAAAAATATTTTTCGAAAGCAGAAGATTTATGTCGACTCGCATCAATTGTTCGTTTATGTCCAAATCGAAACGCCCCCTGCTGTACCAAGCATAGCGTTCGCGAAATTCAACTATCATGGTAACAGGCACATACAAACTGATGGTGTTGCTATGGGCGGTTCCGTTGGTTTGCTTTAAGCTCATATTTTCGTTTCACCTCCCCAACAGATGTTGCAATCCGTCGATTGCATTTCCAGTGACGTTATATAGATGAAAACCTATCGTTCACTTATGCTAAACAGGTGGTAACGAAGTCATATGACCCACTAGTTCAGCTGCGATAATATATCTAGGCAAAATAGTAGCGGCCATCTCATAGATTTAGCTATTTAATATAAACTGAACTCAACGAAAACCATGAGCTACAGTGCCAGATGAATTAGCCCCCGATAAACCCTTGCTATGGACATGAGGTTGCAGAAACTGCTCAAAGTAAACGGATATTCGTCAGTATTTTATCGAGAAAGTTAGTAAACAAGATTCAGGTGGAATACGGTTATCTGGTCTGACAATGAAAGTCCTTCTTCGGTCTCTTCATCAGATTGATGACATTGTCACTCTTTTGATAAGTTGTAACAAGGTAAAAACGGTGTACATATTACAAGGTAACCAGTTGGTTGTTATTTATATCAGTGCCAAAACAGGCGTAATTTGAAAAATCAACATGGAAAATCGGACGAAAGTTCACAGAAATGAGATATATTAAAGGATGAGTGGCTGAATTTGGAAAACAGTCACCATGTGATGGCCATATCTGGCAATGTTTTCTTCCGAGTGTCTATTGTTTCTTACGTTTTAACCAGAAACCTGTGAATGTCTTAGAGAAGAAAGCTTTGACGTCAAAGTTTTCATACCTCAAATCCGTCATACACTAGCAACCAAATAATCACCTGTACACTAATCCGGCGCAAGCAAACAGAACATCACATACCATGCAATAAGTTGGCACACGTAAGACGCACACTTTACACCCCCCAATTGATCACATCGTTTATGACAATTCTATTTTCAGCGTCATTAGCTAGCAACCCATTCTGACTCAGTAATTTATTTTACGTCGCCCACGCAGTTTCGCAAACGAGTGGGCCGACACGTCTCAAATTGTGTTTGTATAGCCGGCAAGGGTTCAGTAATGTCTTAGCATGGCTAGGATATCGTTACACACCTCAAGGCGATTTCGCCATCGATAATGTGGTAACCGTTAACTTTCTGGTTTCATTTGAACTATGAACAAGAGTTAGGAACGTTTTACTCAGTCAGAAACCAACGGCTTCGACAGGTTGAGGAGAGGAACCGGGTCGAAAGTGAGAACAAGGCGACATCAACAGGAGATCCTACCTTAATCTCCTTATTATTATTATTATTATCATCATCATCATCATCACCATTCTCCTCCTCCTCCCCATCATCATCATCATCATCATCATCATCATCATCATCATCATCATCATCATCATCATCATCATCATGTTCCACAGGTTTGGAGTAGCATTATTCTCGTGATTGTTTTGCAACCTTTACACTTCAGAACTGATATTCTCTCTTCGGAGTTCACCTAGTTTAACGTAGGCCATCCTAAGAATGCTTGGTGAAAACCAAGCCCGTCTGTGTTCCGACGTTGGTATATATTTGCGTGGTGTTCGCCTGTCTGTTTATAAAAACCAAATATTATGTCAAAGTAGTTACCTAGAATATATTTCAAAAAGAGGCATTAGTCCTGAGAACTTTTGAAACACAGCATGTTTTTTCAAACCGTTCAGTTCCTTACTTCATATTTTCGGTTACCGTGTAAACGTAAAGTGATGTTACTGCCGTTTCAAAACGTGTTCCAGGTCTGTTTGAGATCTGGAAGAATAGGGCGGATATTTCTGTTCTTTTATCCTGCAAATAAAAGTAGTTGAAACTTTTTATGGTGAAGTTTCTATTAGAACAATACGGTGGTCGTGGACAGAAGCAACTGTTATATTCCATTTCGAACACTTCGACCCATTTCGTATAATATCGTCCAATGTTTTTGTTTTGTAAAATCCATCGACTGGTTTCAGTGGTTTCGGGATAGACTGAGATTCGGCAGTTTTGCAGTACTTCTCTTTTTCTATTAAGTATTACGAAATTCTTTTCATTTTCAAATTGGGCTATCCCAGCTGGAGCGCTTCTGTATTAATTATTCTTTCAACCTAATTATCAGTTACACACTTTCTTTACCTAAAGGTGGCCTTGAGAGACTTCAGGAATATCTGCTTGAGACGTCCTGCGGGAGTGGTCAACCCCGTGGGTCATTTAGTGAGTTGCATCCTTGGCTGAGGGAAGGACGGCTGATTAAGTCCAAATTTAAAACCTCCGACCTTCTGCCATGACTTAATAGTCCAGATGTTAGAATGCCGGCCAAGTTCAGGGGTGTTGTTTCTGTCACTGGATTAAATTCAGTCAAAACCACAACTGTTCACGATTTGGTCTCTTCTAAATTACTTTCAATTATTTACGTCGTTCACCATGCTTGTATGGACCATAGGACGCCTTGAACTGATTAGTAGGATGACTGCAAACAGTACTTATGAGTATACGGCACATACCTAACATATCCGAGACTTTGCGTCCCGAAATTTTTGTCTGACGAACAATTTCATTTTTCATCTTAGAAAAGCCTTCTTTCTCGTTGTTCCGTGTAAGTGAACAAATTATTAATCAACATCGCCTACTTGTAAGTAATATATCTTATTACACATTTTCTCTCTGTTCTAGATGCAATTTGTCTACGGTATTTCAGTTGCTGTGTGGGCAGTGTATAACGGGTGCACCGCACGGCCGATAGTTTATTATTGTTCGATCGCGTACATCTTCAGCATACTTGCCTGCTTCTACAACCACTATACGCAGACCTATTACTCAAACAGAAACACACAACGGCATACTAAGGTGAGTTAACTGATGCCACCATCGTTTATGCATACGCCACATTCATGTAAGTCTTAGATGTAAGTCTGAAAAAACAATTTCAAGCTGCCACACTTTCAACACGAACAGGTGAAGCGGAAGTGAGTCCACAACGGTACTCGCAAGTCGGTTTCTTTGCTACTTTCACTGTTTCGTTCCACTGATTGTCATTACTCTTCACATTACTCATCCAAGTGACGATAACCGTTATTCCACTTAATCCGATTAGCCGTCATATCTTTTAAAGTTTCCAACCAGGAGCCAAATGGGTTGTAAACATCACAACCTGGGCGACGAAAACGATCTATCGTTCCTAACTTATCATGGACTAGTTTTGCCTTCTTTAGTCTAGTAAACCACTGACCACCTCGTGGTTTGAACCAGCTAGTTTTTGATTCGGCAATGAGTTTGTGGACTAGTAATCAACGGATTCGTGTTCTTAATGGATCATTTACTAAATGATGATGTATGCATGCTGAAGACTTGGGTGAATGCAACTGTTTATATACTAACCATAAGTACAGTCAGCTGTGTTAACTGTGATTCATGCACCGATACTGCCAAAACAAAAATAAATAAATACGCGTCCTCAAAAATGTGCATGACTGAATGCTTATGTTTGGGCTCAGAAGACAGCAACCCAATTATTATTAAACCTTTACTAGCACTTATGGGCGAACCAGTTTGGGTCAAAAAATGCACGCTGTTTCTCTCGAAACAACTCAGTGTGAGTTCGGTTAAACGGTTTTCGCGTTTTTTGATTTAGACAGTATGACGTGATTCAAGAACCGACATAACTTAGCAACTCACATGAAGCACATGCTTTTCTGGCGTTTCCCTTTCACCGTGGATCTGGAATAATCAGTCTTGGAAGTTACCGACGGTTGACGAATATTGTCGTACTCGCTGCAGTCTGCACCATTCACCTGAATGCACCATTCGGGTAGTCCGATTGGAATCCGATTAAACCAGCGATGCGATCAACCGATATGTTGATTTCAGTCCGAACAGCTGTGGCATTTTCTTTAACAAAAATTCGAGCTTCTGTGTGTTTGATAAAGTGGTTTATGTACGAGATTTGCAATCACATGCGTGCATACTGGCAGACTGTGCAGTGTGTACGCTTTGCATCGATTTTCTTGACGATTTTGCCCAGAATATACCCTTTAAAATGTTGATATGCATACGTGACCTGTGCAGCGTGATCTGTGTCAGGTAATACGATCAATAACGACTGTCTGCAGTGACGTTTTCTTGGTAAGCTGTTAGTGGTTTCTTACCCATCGTCTGAGAAACACTGATTATTCGTTCCGGTTTACAGTTTGAATGTGAGGTAAAGATTGATTGTAAGATTACTAATTTGTCCAACACGTTCGGTTGGCAAAATCGGGAGTAATTCGTATTACGTTGTACAGTAAACATTACCAGCTTGTAGAAAGTGCCAATCACAATGACCTAGATAGTGTTAAATAGTCGTCTATGTGAACTTTTTAAACAATGAAGAACCGAACTTAGAAATGCCTCTCAAAAGAATGTCGCTAGGATGCAAGGTCTCACAGCAGCATATCCGCTATTGTGATTAGATCCATCCGAGTGACAACCCTGCGTTCATGCCAATAGATCGCCAATTCTAGATGTTCTTGATGTCAGGAATTTGGTGAGCTAAGCTATTGAGTTTTTCTTTTTGACAGGCCATCTGCGTTCAACCCAATATTTTTGTTGCCTGATTCGTTTAACATTCACAGCCGCTACAGTTGATTCTACGCACGTGTATGCATAGTGAGGTAACGAAAACCTGTCAATAAACAACTCCTGGTACACGCAAGATTGTTGTTGGAAAGTAGGGCAATTCGCAGAACAGGTTGACAGTTGGCTTGCTCTCATTTGTACTGAGCAACACCAGGTGACCGTGATCGGAACGCAGAGGCTCGTTCGAGTTAAGAACGTGGGTGTGTGTTATGGTTATGCGCTTGAACTGGGCTGAACTCAACAGCCAAATGAGATTTGTGTCTTCATATGGTTCACGCACTGTTGCTTCAACCCGCCAATCTGGTGAGTTCTATGGGCCGAAAGTTTGATTACATTAGTCCGGGCTGTTAATTATGAAGCGGTTTAGCTCATTTCGCAGTGTCAATCAGCATAATATACTACTACCCCCCGCATTGCCAACTAATTTATCGCCCAGTGGAGAAGAAAATTGCTCAACCTGTTGGCTGATCATTCATCATAGTTGTACGACTACACTAGTGCAACACCACCACAAATATTGTAGGCTTATCTAGCATGAAAGTCTTTCGGGGAACTTCAGAAGTTGACCTCATTCAACTAGCAATCGCACAAGATAGAGGGTCACTGAATCGTTTTATGAGGTTATACATTCTGACATGTTGAAGTAGTGGAAGTGAACTGAGATACTCTAAGAAAGGATATTAAGTTTGAGCAAAAAGGATTATATCATCAGATATGTTACACACAATGAAGTGCTACGGGGCACAAAAAAGGTCAGTTTTTACACTACACTGTAACTGGTTGTCGCAGGAAGTGATCGCGTCATCTATAAAAAAAATCGAACTAAGGCAGGACACTGAACTACATTGCCGAATTATACTTACATACATTTTCAGATTCCTAACGCACCCCTTCCTTGACTTGAGCAACCGAGAAATGTTCTGCCGTCATAACCGTGAACTCAGACGCACGTTAATCATGAATTCCGTCTTGTCTTTCTGTCAAGACTTACTGATCGAAGTGACGGCTACCGTCTTTGTTCCTATTATATCAAAACGTCGTTCAGTAAAGTACAATTCAGCTCGTTGTGGGCTTTTGGACATACCTCGTCGCCGCGTTCAAGTATTCCACTGACTGTCGGAATACTGGCGTCCATCACACTATGCCACATTTTACCACACCAAACCAATTTGTCATCTTTCCCTCTCTTTTGCGAACAACTATATACTTAGCGATCCTCCAATTCTGTTTTTAACACACATCAGAGACTTACCCGATTTGCCGCTTGTGCCTGAAAGATACAAGCCCCTACTCACTCCCCGAACACCACTTAAGCTTGCCACCTTTAATGTTAGAACACTAATGCAAATATGTCAGTAAACATCTCTTGTAGGTGCTTTGGAGTTCCTCTCCGTCGATTTCTGTTGTTCTGTTAAAACACGGCATCAAGATTCTAGCTCCTTGTTACATTTTCAATCTCCGCCAGTCACTTTACCGTGTGGGTATAATATGAACCTGTCTGGAGACCCTGCGACTCAAGCCACTGCCCGGTGTTGAAATTGTCTTAAGCGCAGATAAGCTGTTGCTTGATAGAATCCCCGTTACCAACCGCCTTTGCACTGTCAGACTCGAAAGTATGGTTATAGCATCGTGACGTGCCCACCACAAACGCTCTCTGTTTGGTGTTGCAGCATATGCTTCCACAGACTGCAATCAAGGCTGATGTTTATCACCAGTTCACTAACCTTCTACACACTGCGCGGCATACGGACATTGTTGTACTAGCTGAAGACTTGAACACTCAAGTACACAAGCTAAGCCCTGATGAGCACGCCTTAGATGGCTCGCATTCTCACGATACTTGTCGAACAAACAACGGTGAATGTCTGTTGCAGTTCCGTGCCGGTAACGGTCTGTTTCTGACAGGTACTAACTTCCGACATTTTAGGCATAAATGCGCTACCCGGCGACCTCCATCGCCGAGTTATTCGTGCATACGGATTGACTACATGATCATCAGTTATTGGGGGGCGCGATTGTTTTCAAGATTGAAAGTAAATCTGCAGCACCTGTTTGGATTCTCATCATGCACCGTTAAGTGTCAAGTTCGTTTTGCGCCGTCAACCACAAATTGACGTATCCAAACTAGAAGGGCCACACTTGCCTCACGTTTATTGATGTGCGCTTGCCTCTAGTGTAGGACCCTATCAACCAGACGACATTGAAGTACGTTGGGCACATACGGCGTGCAATGCACAAGTGCCGTACTACCTCTTGTGATACTGCTACTCGTCCAGCTGTCAATCGCCGGGTCTGTATGCGATCACCGAAGCATCTCGACGTTCAACGGAATATCCCATGAAACACCGAGTACAACTCGACCCGCAAAGCCACTCGCCTGGAGCTCCGGGAGCAACTGCGAGAGGACCGCTAGGCCAGATGGATACAACACGCCATCCAGAACTAACAAGCCGCCGCTACCGGCAACCCTGGGGAGCATTTCCATCTCATCCAAGGACCTGGTAGCAGGGAGTCAGGTGTCAGAAAGATAATCGGTGAATCTAATGGTGAACCTACTCACTTCCTGCAACGGCGTTCAGAACGCTGGGTTGAGCACTTCCAGCAGCAGTCCAACCGGCCACTCGAGTCACTGACTACGCCTTCGAGCTTTGCCTGTGGTCATCGGTCTGACGACGTTTATCCGCCCTCGGAAGCAGGTCTCTCCCGAGACAAAGTTTCTGAAATATTACAAGTCGCCAGGCCCAGACGAACTACCTCCTGCTTTTTGTGGATGGAGGTCCAACCTTATTTAAATGGATGACGGCTCTGATCCAGAAACTCTAGATCGGTGAGGTTGTTCCGAATGAATGGGGTTTGGCTAACATCATTCCCATTTCTAAGAGGCCCACGCACTTCGTACGTAAACCACAGAGGGATTAGCCTGATTCCCATTGCGTCAAAGTTGTACTTCGCAGACCAAACGAGCCTCGCGAAAAACATGTCCGTCGGGAACAAGTTGGGTTTCGTCCTGGCCGTGGCCGCATTGATTACATCTTCACACTTCGCCAGATGCTTGAACCCCGCCACTTATATGGAAAGCCAACAGTTTTTGTCTTGAACATTGCAGGAGCTTTCGAGTCCATCCAAAGAGCTGCCATCTGGGATTGCCTATCGAGGAATGGTGTGCTGGAGAAGTTTGTGAACATCCTGAAAGCAACTGACTGTTAGACCTTCGGCAAAGTTAGAGCTAATGACATAGTATCGCCGACCTTTAATATCTCAAGCGGGATGCAACAAGGTTGGTCAGTCTCCCCCTTTTTAGTCAGATTTGAGGTAGACGAGATGTTAGAGTGTATCCTGACAAACCATGAAAAGTTTGGTGTGGAAGTACTCCTAGGCACTCGACTCCGAGACAAAGAGTATGCAGACAACATCGCTCTGAACCGCGAGGGCTCACATGGGGCTCAGAACGTTCTAGACAGATTAAGGGCTTCAGTCCGTCAGTTTGGTATGGCCTTTGCACTTATTAAGTGCAAAATGCTGCTGCAAGATTAACAGGATTCTTTGCCTGCTCTCACCCTTGGTGGTGAGCAGTTGGAAGAAATCGAAAAGTTTATGTATCTCGGGAGCTGTATCAGCGCTGAGGGAATCGTTGATGAAATCACAAATCGAACAGCATAGACTCGGATGGCACTGGTCAACTCACGCCATCTGTGGTACCGGCATAATCTCAGCCTTTTCGTGAAAGTCCCAGCTTACAATGCCAGTGCCAGAACAACCTTTTTGTACAGCTGCGTAACCTATTTTATTCGCGCGGAGTATGTTCATAGTTTATTCGTTTTCGACCACCGGTGTGTCCAAAGCATTGGCGGCGTGTGGTGGAAGCACCGTGTCAGCAATTACGAAGTTCGCCGACGTGTCTTCGGAACGAATAAACCCTGTCTACCCTCAAAAATTTTGATCTCATGTTACAGGTTTTGTTGCCTTGGCCATATCTTAAGATGCCAAGTCAACCGGTTACCATATCACGCCTTGTTTGCGAGTGGTGGGTTAGGCTGGAAGTAGCGGTTTGGTGGCCAGTGTGTGACTTAGCAGACGTAAGAAGACGGTCACACCGAAGCCTGCTTACGCAGGGCGCTGTTGGCTTCCTGGTTGGGATCCGAAGGACAATGAGCACTTTTGGTTGGGTATACTGTCTGATATGGCGAAGAACGGAGGTTAGTGGCGAGCATGTTGGGAGCCTGTGTATGAACCCCTGTAACTTTTTCTATTTTTTTTTAAATCCCTCCAGATTTTGTTTTCTCTCTCCCATCCCAGGCATTACTTTTTTCTTCTCACATTTTGGCACGTTTGCCAACCCTTATGGTGTTTTTACGTGTCGAATGTATATAACTGATCTTACAACCACTATAGCGATATTTGAATTCCAGGAGAGAAATGAATGGACTATACCTACCGAGGGAACATTAGGTCGAGATAGTTAGCTTTGGTTATTCCGTCGTGCAGTCTCATTACTGTAATGACTTTAGCGTGCGGTTGTCACGTGATTTGGTATGTACTTTCTAGAGCCCACACCAGTTCGAAATGTCACTGGGATTGTGGGTGTGTTCCAAGCCGCTCACATAGTTGGAGTTGAGTCGTACAAATGAACTATCTGACTGGCAGCTTTTATGCCACGTCTGCTGACCATTCGTTCTGACAGTGAAGTCAGTTCTGATGAGTTATCGAGGTACCGAAGTAGGACCAGTCCAGGCGGTAGATCTCAGACGCAAATATACGGTAAACATATGAATCACTTTTAGAGGTGTGGATGAGGATCGTTTACAGACTGTTGGAGGAGGACGCCGAGGAAACAACGCTCGTCCGCATTGACATCTGATGGCCACTCGGAACACTGGTCGTAACTAACACTACTCCATTTTCTACGTGTAAAGTTAGCCGTAGTAAGGTGTGAGCATTTTTTTGCTGAAAAGATGAATCAGACCATATGTGCGGTAGTTTGCAGTCCATCTGTTACCGTACTGCTCTCTCATCGGACTGGTCCCGATACACTGGAAAGTCCTGTATGCTAGGTGGACCTAATGTGGATACGTGATTTCGAACCGATTAAAGTCATCAACTACGATTAACAAAAAGATATTCATTGGTAGTGGAACATTCAAGAACAAGGTAGACACTTGGAAAGTTAGTTGAGTAGTTTATAATCAGAATTTTCTTCCTACATTCCAAAACTATACAGCTGTTGTTTCTAGTTCTAGCTGAAAACATCAACCTATGTGTTATCAAAGGCCAAGTCTGCGTAGGCATAAAGTTGTTGGTTAACTTCAGTCACGGTCCTGAAATTTTACTGAGCGATTGAGTGAACAAATCTGAAAACCTTCACGTCTACGAGTTCCATCTTTGATAGTTGAGTAGAAACAACTTTCCTGCAATATAGTCACTCCCAAACATGTAGATTTCTTGCGCTTCATATAAGCCAACAAAAGTTGTTAAAAATTGTCATAGGGCTGTAAATTCCCCTTATAATCCTGCGAAGTACACACTCAGACATTGTTGCACGTGAACGTGACTGAAGACTGGAGTGGTAATTGTATTTGTGAGTCCCATGGTAGGACATGAGGGTAACGGCGATCTACAACCTGTTCTACTGCGTCAGTGACGCAGACATAATGTAGTACAGAAACAGCTTGTAAGCACGAACCAGCTTGCAAGTGGGTACAAATAAACTATTGCCTGTAACTGACCACTGTTTATTCCTCTTTATCTTTAGCATTAAATATTATCATCCGGTCACGTTCATTCCAGAAGTTCTGGAACCAAACAATCAAACATAATATATTTAATACCGGTTGAGTAACATACAACATTTCTTGACGGACTGTGGGTCTTCTCACCAGCCAGGCTGTACGACAAGTATGGAGATCTAATACCTTAGTCCGGTGATTAGGAAGAAGTGTCGCCTATCGAATTGGAAACCACATTAGGAACTTCATTACTTACTGATCAGTCTCTTAGATATAAGCGTGAGTAGCATTTAAAGGCGTGCCTGTATGCACAATACTTCTAATTGTCCTAACGAAAAGGTCCATCTTATACCCAAACCTGTGTTCTTCACGTTAATACAGCGCCATCGTTACGTAGACTCATCTGTATTTAAGCGACCCTGGAATCCCTGATCGATGTACTGAATCATACTGGGGGGGTTGCCAACAAATAATGGTTGTTAACCGACGACGCGTACTGTGTTTTTTCAGGATTGGGAGAAGGGTAATAATCTGATCTGAAAATCTCACCTAGAACGGTGTCTGATGTGTTTTTTCTAGTGTCCACTTCTCAGGCATCAGTAAGTCTACAACCAATAGTAGAAACCAGGACTCGAGTTATCAATACTGTATATATTATATATATAGTATTATGTGTATATTATGTTGAACACAGCAGAATCAAATTAAGTGGCAAAAGTACCACGATGAATGGGAAAAATTAGAGAAAATAAACTGTGTAAGGTAAGGGAGAAATAAGTAGAGGGAATGGGAAACCACACCAATGAACACGGGGTTTTTAAATTGAGCGCCATTGACTTCCGTTCTTCGCCATATCAGACAGTATACCCAACCAAAAGTGCTCATTGTCCTTCGGACCCCAACCAGGAAGCCAACAACGCCCTACGTAAGCAGGCTTCGGTGTGAGCGTCATCTTACGTCTACTAAGTCACACACTGGCCACCAAACCGCTGCCTCCAGCCTAACCCACCACTCGCAAACGAGTCACGAATTTGCAGGTGGTGAGCTGGTGGTCGTAAGATGTGACCTAGTCAATAGCGGCTGTGAATTGAATTCATTATGCTTACGGCTTGACAGATTCTACCTTTCCGAAGACACGCCGTCGAGGTTTGTTATTGTTGACATGATGTTCCAACCAAACGCCATCGATGCTACGGAACCACCGGGGGGTGAAATCAAGCACTGTCTGAACATCCTTCACGCGGATTGGCCAGGTTTCACAGCCGTACAGTGAAACCGTTCTTACAACGGCATTACAAACGCGGCCTTCCAGTGAAAGGCTGAGATCATGCCGATGCGACAGATGACGTAAGTTGACCAATGCCATCCGAGCCTTTGCTATGCGATCCGTGATCTCATCAACGCTGACTCATCTCTCACGGTACATGAACTTCTGGATCATCTCTAACTCCTCACCATCAAAAGTAAGATCGGGTAAGGAGTCCCGTCAGCCTTGCAGCAACAAGTTGCCCCTGTACTTTGCATGAGACATACCGAACTGACGAACCTGGGCCTCTGGTTTGTCCAAGACGATTTGAGATTTCCGTGCACCCACACAGATTACAGTAAGGTAGTATGCATACTGCCAGCCTCTAAGTCGACCAGTTTGAAACAGTTGTACATCTTCATATTCGCTATCATGGCACACTTTAGAACTTGACCTACTGCAAACACGATAGCATATACGAAGATGGGAAGTCCTGTTGCCCTCCCCTTGGGACACTGAAGTTAGGTGATACGTCTTCCAAGGACCCAACTCGACCCGGCGTAAAGAAAACGTTTCAGGTGGAAGAGTGTTAGTTGATGGAAACGGAAGGTGAATACTTAACCGCCAACACTGTATTAAATAAACTTGTAGTAATACATTGGAAAATATATAAACGAGGAGATACGATGGTGGGCTATGTGATGATCTTGTACCTCCTTGCCTACAGTTTGAAGAATTGACCTTTGAAACCTCACGAGAAGTGTTTGGTTAAAAAAGACATTACCCACAACACAGCGGGATGCAGTAGGTAGTTCGCAATCCGTTAGGGGAGGGTGATCGATAGTGGATTGGCTCCTCCATGTATCCATAATGGCTAACGCATCCTGCTCGAATTTGCGACGGAAGAAGCGCACGAGTTCGAGGATTAATCAAGATCGACAAATTTTCCTTTGATGAATTGGGTCACGTTACCTTTTTTTGAAGCTCACGTCTCTTTCTCCGAATGAGTTGTTTTTGTTTAATCCCAGTTCAAAGGGATGTTCTTAGTCATCCGCATTATTTGAAACATTCGATCTAATGCACCCACCGGTACCACACCATTTTCAACATCTCACATTTCGACGCATGATACTTAAACGGGAAGCTGAGAAAGCATTTTTATATACATCTCTCGGACGGATGAGCCATAAACAGTCTTCTTCTCTGGTAGGCATCTGTGTCAGATGGTTATATTAAGGAATATATCTAGTAAAAGTTGAATACGAAACCCATGATTATCTAAGAATACTCATATGACAGCTCTCGTAAACAATCTGATCTCAGTTACAGTGGCTGATTTTTCCCAGTATTATTTTCACATGATATGTTGGGAGTTCTACTGGTCGTACGGTACGAGCCATTACAATTTCTAACTTGATTTGCGCCATGATAAGGTCATTCGTGTACAACACGATAACCGATCGGGACAGATAGATGTTTCACAAAACAACCAAGAAAAAAGCAACCAGTACATGTAAGTTTGTATTTTCCACCTCTATATTATTTTCCTAGTTATTGCTGACCGTTAATCATCTATTGCCACACTGGTTTGTGTCGTCTGACTAAACTTTTGTCACCCATTATGACTCTCAACAACATATTTCGTAACCGTTATGATAATATTTACAACCATCCTTTTCTACATCATCCTCTTTCTGTTCATCCTCATCCACATCACTAACACTAAGTTCATCCCGGTCCTGTTCCACATAGTCATTAGACGGCTCTGATTTTTATTAATATACAGCCACTAAAGAAGATGAAAAATGGACCCTAGTTTAATGGTTAAAGGATGGAATTCAATGCACAAAGACCCTGCGCTCAGCGTAGAGGTGCCTATATTCTCTACTTAACGGTTATTGTATATGGCGTCTGTTTTTACGACGTCGTTTGTGATGGTAAACTAATTCGAATATTCTCACGTCATCTTGCTATAAACAGCCCATGTCCAGATGTGAATATCTCTAACTCCAGCTGTTGCTCTTTAATCGTACCCCGTAACGAAATGTGCATGTATATGTGAATGTATCGAACAGGCTTCAATGGTAATTCTGTTATGGACAGTAGAGGATTTTGTTTATCATGTAACGTACTGAGTTGAATTCACTGCTACCTTACCCACCTGTATGATACCGTACTGTGATTGTGATTCAGTAAGAGATATTTGCGTCAGTACGCTGAACTGGTACTTCCTGTTTCAAATGCCTGGTGGACGATTATCCACGTGATAACATGATAAACAAACAGGCTTCTAGCGATCACATTCTCGTGGTACGACTTACTGTATTACCGACGACCAATAAACAAGCGATTCAGATATCTCAAATTTAAATAATTTGTTTGTGGGACCTGATTATTTTCAAATGGAGTTCACTTGTTTATTGAAAACTCCATAAATAACCGCGGGTTGTAAACCCGAGGAGAGGTCCCAACAAGTTATATTGAGTTTTCGTGAAGTGGAAAGATTTCTGTTCGTTACATTTTCAACCTTTGTATCTTATCCCAGTGGTTTATGGATAAGGTTGTACGGCCTTTTACAAAGATGTTGAGCAACGACTAAATACAAGCGAAAGATTCCAAATTTATACATAAAGTTGTATCGCAATCCTGCTGTAACACTAGGCAGATTTCCAAAGTCGGCTATTTAACCATTTAACCATTTTCTCTCGGTATATCGTCTCTCGCAACTCGGTTACAAGATCAGGGTCACATTTAAAATTGCAAAGTATGGCATTCTTACTATAATCCCTATAATGTCCGGAACAAGCCTGGTGAGCCGTTTTTCACAATGGAATCCCACAATTAATATCGAATAACAGGTAAGTGTAGTCATTTACATTCCTCGACAAAACCAGAACAGCAGAGTCAGAATCAAAACAAAGACCGAGAGTAAGGCGGCACAACTCCAATGTTTACATGTTTGAACTTTAAACGTTACTGTAGAAGTGCATCTCTTAACGTCAACAAAACCTCACGCCAATCCCTATTTCGAGGTTGTCCATTTACTCAACCCCATCAGTTTAGTTGTTGTGGTAGGTGACATTCATTTAAGCTCCAAGAAGGTTGTATTTTAACTCGTGAGTGAATTACTAGTCACCGGAATTTCGCTGAGACAGATTGTTTGACCATCAGAAAAATAAAGATGATGATAAAGATCATTTCAATAGACAAACACATATGCTTGAAATGAGAAACTACAGCCGACGTTTATCCTGTTTGTGCAAGTGTGCCTTGCACAGCATATCACACGCGTTTACACTCAGTACACAATTCAGATGGTCGAGAAAATGTGACGTGTTTGTAAGCTTTCAACTTCAGGACAAATGTGACTACTCTAGGATTCCCAATCTGTTGGACATATCATTTTCTTTGTGGTTGATGTCCCAAAGGAACATGTGACTACCATTCACAGAGAAGGAACATACTCCTTAACTTTGTAAACATCAAAACAATGAGTTGAAACCATTGATTATTTGTACAGTTCTAGATTAGGCTAGTTGCTAGATTTGTCACAGAATAAATCTGCGCCCCTCGTTTTAGTGATGAAATTTATTATTAGGCTAGACAAACTTTTGGTGGACAGTCGTCTTCATTCATTAGATCTTGTTCGAAATATGGCTAGGTGAGTACTCCAGCTGTTACCTACCACACAACCGCCTGAATATCCGAACGTTTTGGTTAACAATCGTTCGGTATAGCGTCACGTTCGTGCGCTACCCACAGCATATTGTAATCATGAATCCAGTTTCGCCTGACGCCACACATACACCAGTTTGCTTTTCGGGTGGCCTATTTGTTTGTACTATCGGAAGTTAACTTGACTAGGCCACTTGGTATCATCAGCACCAATGACTTGTTTTTTGGCCATTAAATAATGGTAGCTTATCTTACACTAGTTGCGCGGCCTATATTCACAGCCCGGCCTTACGCGTTTGTCGTGTCGGTTTAACGGAAACTGTGCTGGACAATACAAATCTTTAATACTTCAACGAAATCTGGTAACTTAGGAAAGCGACCATAAGTAACAATTTCATATATCTTGTATAAAAATTTGGAACTTAACTTTATTGTTCAGTCTAAATCAAATGTATCTCACGTTATCCGTTCCTGTGGTCTGTTACTACCAATTTGGTCTTAAACATTTTTGAGATTTATAATGTATGTTTTTGACAGGTGTGTGGTTTCTTGATATATTTGTAAATCAATGTCCCACACTGGAGTAAAACCAACTGAATTAGTGTGTATCATACACGTATTATGCCGTGATATAGCCAGTGTGGATGGCCTTGATCTAATGAATCGAAAGGTTCTTATTCTGTGCATTTGGTATGTGAGAACGTTGATGAAGAGGAAAGTTATGCGGATTCAGTGACCTGAGTGATTCTTGGTTTAAGGTTTTGGACGTTTCTGCTTAGTTGTCAACCAAGTAAACCTCAGTATCAGTCGTTGATCTGCTACTGCCATTGATACGTTTTCCTGAGGTTCGTATTTGGGCCAGGTGCTCTTGTCTCAAGATTTACAACTATGCAACTCACAACAGTAATCAGAAGCGTCCAAGGAATGCAGTCACATCTGTACTGTGTTCATTTGTATCTTGTGTTTCCGCCGAATAATGAAGTACTTCTTCTCGAGAATACACACTCACTGTTTTTGTTGCGAAGTTGTCCATACATCAATGATCTTACACAATTATGTTTCATCCAGTCATCTTGTAATGGTTTTTCCGCGAATTTCCACTTTATCTTTTTAACTTGCTGCTCATAAAGTCTCTTTTATCAACACCAGTCCGTCTGTTTTGGTTTGCTGTTTCTCACAACTTCAAGAGAACAGCCAGTTTCACCATTTTTGCTTAGCTGAACCGGATGAAAATATCAGTAACAGGAATAGAATAGTGGTTAGAACGGAAAATCGTCTTATGCTATTCATTGTGAATCCTCTTTTTCTTTATTAACTATGATACCGGATTTCTGTTTCTAATAATTAGCCTTATTTCTCCTCCTTTTGTAGCAAACAGAACAAACAGGAGCCGGTACAACCATCGTCAAAGAGGAATGAATCAATAGAAAAGTTGCTGAATACATAAAACATTAGAAACTATGATAGACTAATCTGTAAACGTATGTGACAAAGCACGCAATGAATGTACCAAACCCACCCCACGCCTTCTATAAATATTATGAATGACTTTACTTCATTCACTAATACTCCACCCTCAATATGAATTTCGCAATTCCAGTTTTTATTAATCCGTTCTCTTGCTGTCGCGCGACTATATATATATATATATATATATATAT
>LUCH01017606.1:0-30252 GCA_013368495.1 Paragonimus heterotremus
GGAAAGTTTGGGAAAGAGGGCCAAGAATTGAGGAAGGTGGTGGGGTTGGACTCAGCATGTACTGCCGAGTGGTTCCGATGACCCTCTTTTGAGGCTGTGGGCGTGACGTTCCTGCTTGTGCCTACGTCGGCGTCCCTATAAGACGGTTGACCAGCACTTTCGATGCCACAACCTGCGACCGCTTTACACCTGCTAAGTCCCGCTTTTCCGGGGGATGTTTAAGAATTCTCATCCATGGAAACTTTGACTTCTTCGTCCGCCGGATGCAGGGTTTGAAGGGAGGCAGAGTGCACGGTTTTACGGAGCCCCTCGTAGAAATGGTTTATGGGGAGTGCCAATGGAATGCCTTCTGATTTATAGGCAGCATCCCTAACAACCCTAATCGTTTCGATTTCTTGAAACAGAGAATCTTCTACGGGGCCTCTTTGTGTTTTCTAGCGTGGGTAACTTGAACAGCGGCATTTGTGCAGTATTTCGAGCTTTTTTACCCTTGCTTGGGGTGTCGGCCGTTGGGATAGCGACTTTGGAAACACCGATCTTGCTTTCCACTACTGGCATATGGGCCTGTGCTGATACTGCTTGAGCAGAAATGACGACCTTAGTCTCCAAATGCATTTTCCGGTCCGCCATGATTCTTGACTTCATGTTAGTCTGCTGCACGTGTTTCGTCCTTTCTTGCTGAGGGCGGTCGAAAGAAACGCCATTCCGGTGGACGTTGGTGGATTTCAGGGCTTCTGATTTTTCCACAACTGCTTCAGTACTCAGAGCAACTGACAAGGTAACCAAAAGTCCGAGTGACTTTTGATTGCTTTGGCGCGTAGCCTGCTCGCGAGTACGAGATTTTTAACTTTCGGAGAGAACGAAGGAGCTAAGACCGACCTTGCTAGTTCAGTTGGTGAATAAGTTGTGGGGAAGCGGCCCAATAGAACAACTCTCTTTACCCTGAGCGCTTTTTCTCTCATATTCGCCGCTACATCCTCTATATCTGCAGTTGACAGAGAAACTGCCTTCTTGGTGACCGTAACACCAGGGAGGGCAGGCGCTATGTATTCATTTAGGGACTGGAGTTCAAGCTTAATTTCGGGCAGAGTCCGCTGGTACTCCTCCATCCAATTCCCCAGAGAAGAAACAGATGAACAAACAATGCTAACACGAACAGCTCCACATTTACAGTCGCAGGGTACATGCGTTGCTTCAGTGTTCGTGACGCGCACGTGACTACTCGGCGGCAAAACGGCGCCTTGACTTTCGAAAACCTGCAGCTCATACAGATAAAATTTAGAACGAAGGAAGCAAATTGCTTATACTGGTGTTCGTTGAGACCAGTACATTTGACCCGTTACCACTTCTGGCACTGGTGGCACTGCATACCGTTCTGCACGGACATTTTGTATCCATAACGGCCGCAAGTGTTCGCTGCCTCAGTCAACCGAGTCCCAGCACTGTTAGATCTTACTCGCGTCACTGTCAACAGAACAAAGCAATACACGTTATAAAACAGATACAGAAGCAGATACAATGCAACACAAAAGTGTCAATAGGTAAAGATTAGGTGTGTTATTCGGTGACGAATAGCATTAATCGAATGTAATTTTTGATGCGCAGGGCACCAATATAGCAAGAAAATGCGTAGACAATGACAGCGAGAAAATTCGAATCAACGTTTGAGCTACCCGCGCAGTTCATTTCGGATCACAGGACCTGAGGCTAGTAGCCGGTTTATGGCCAGTTTCTTGCACCAGTGAGCTCGGATGATCCCACTGCGCTGCGACGAACGGAGAAGAAAAACTTCCCTTCAACAAAAATCTAGATGATCATCATCTATATTCACGACCACGGAAACAACGCACCAATCTAACCAGGGAAGATTGACTTGATTTCCAGCAACGCCTATATCATCGCTTCCTCAATGACCCCATTTGGAGTGTCCCAGGGATAGGTGATGGTGCGAAGCGCTGAAGCTAGAATTTAATGCCGTAGTGGAATGTTTCAGCTGGCTACCAATCACCGGCCGTTGGAGAAGGAACTAACACTTGCGAGTGGCAGAGCTTTAATCAAAAGTCTACCGTCTACTTTCCATAAGGTCAAAAATGCACAGTGCTGCGTGACGCGGCAGTTACGCGAGATTAGCAGAATGAAGAACAAAACAGTGGGAACCGCACACGTTCGGGTTGTCCACATTGTTTAGCACAGGAATACCGACGTTTTGCGTGACAAACAACGTTCATTCACACTGAGCCCCCACATATCTAATTACGGTGCCAACGACCATGTGACTTTTTCAATGACCCCTACTTCAAACATGCAACCCCGCTAGTCGCTGAAGAATTTTTTACTTCACGTGCGCCTCCTGTAGTAAGCCAATCACCGCGTCAATGCGAATTTATTTTACCGTGTGTCTAAATAAACACAACGGACGCTTGCCAACATCCTGGCGATCTAACCATCATCCTCAAGTACACTCTCACCTTAGCTGCACCGTTTTGAATGCGTTATTTCGAATAATCGAGTGTTCTACAGAATTATTGTTTTGCACTTTTTCAGGTGTCACCAAATTCACGTTGTTCCACCTTACGCCATCTACTTTATTGCTCTCGGTTGCTGCTTTTGCTTCTAAACAGGGATCGCCCTAAGTACTTGTTGTATTTCTAAACAATGCCATATACACGAGCCTCGCTTTCAAGCACTACCTGCCTTTATTCTGATGTCCGTCGAGGTCACCCCTTCAGTGCACTATTTGAAGACCCTCGTATATAACCAGCGGTTGAGGGTTATGCACTTCTCATGTGTTCGTTGCACAGGACCTCAAACGTACACGCTCTGTGGCAGAGAAACTACCTTGCTGGGTTTTTGAGTCAGGGAGGGGATCTGCCTGGTCTGCAAAACGGCAAGGTTCCAACGTAAACGTCTTGTACAACTGCATCCGAAATATCCCCTCTCCAAGTCAAATTTTCAACCAAATCTGAAACTTGATTTGCACGAAAATTACCCGGAAGTACGGCACCTAGAGAGAAGGTGTGAGTACGCTACACATCGTCTACGCAACGTATATACCCGCTTGTGTGTTTAGTTCCATTTACGTCAGCTGACGTTGAAACTGGAAAAAATATCATGGCTTCAAAGCAGTTTACAAGGGTGTTTTGCGCGGTTATCAGGTTTGTTAGAAAGTTCTCTCCGGATATTTGTGATGCCCAGCATTTTTTGCCTAATCGAAGTGTTTTCAGTTTTCATTGATTTTGCAGACCTCACCGAACATATTCAGTCATATTTATTCTCGCGATGATCTTCAGATTATTGTGTGATCTGCCTGATATGCTTGAGTGCGCTGCACATCTCACACCTATGTATTTCTGCTCGACATATCTCATGGACGTGAGAAGTACCATGAGTTGTCATTGTATGATAGATGGTTCAGTGCAAGCAGCGGATTTTTGTACTTCAGATATATTTTACTGCCGACGCTGACCACCAGAGCTGAGATACAAAGCCGCTTTTCTGCTTATTTTTGTGGTTACTGAATGGAACTTTCGAATCCTCAGTCGAACCTTGCGTTGAAGTAACCGATCATTACTTTCCTAGAAATCGTTCGTTAGAGGTGATCAAGATTTTGCCCAGGCATCACAAGATCTAGTAACCATTCGGCCGGCAGTGCTCGTCAAAACAACAAGCTCTGAAAAAGACAGCTGGGTGGAGAAAGATTTGTGTGTTCATACATTCTTGGCGCTCATCAATTTCTCAGTAGCCTAACTGGAGCAAAAGCCGCGCTCACAACGTTTATGTAGCATTAAGCGCGTCTACAAGGCCATAAAACCGGCTTGAAAAAGCAACTTAATGACGTGGTGGCAGTAGTGGCATCCGGGATTTCGAAGCAAACAGACGGGACCCTTAGCATAAAAGATCCACTAAAAAAACAGTTACCACGGAGCGTATAGTAGAGCACCTGCATAGCCACACCAATAGAGTGGCACCGAGCTCAACGGTATGGAAGACTGACGACAAATTATGCACAGAAAAATTGCCATAGGTTGCTTCCAGTCGAAACGCTTTGCTACAGACTTTCGGATCTCGTGCTCAATATCACCGGTACAGTGACTCAGAAAAAGCCCAGTTTGTCACGGCTGTTTAAAGATTACCCGTATTTCGCAGTCAGATACATCAGAACTCACAACAACACTAAAGTATGTCAATTCAGGAGAATTGGCGAGTGTGTCTCAATGCTTCGCAATTATCCTGGCAATGCCGGTGGAAGAGATTACCTAATCGGATTTCAAAACTCCATAAGACAGTCACAAGTTGATAATAACTGTGGATACATGCATGTTTAAGCTTCCACCAGTCTTCTTCCTTCGGATCACTATTACCGATCACTAGAATATCACAAAACCCAGGCCAGGCACCTGGGCAGACTAAACTTTGTGCGCCCCATTTCAGGTTGCGTGCTACTTGCCCCAATTTTCTGCGCCAAAAAGCAACTGACCATATGGACGGGTTGTAAACCACATTCCTCACAAGCCTTTTAACACCGTCAATTAATGGATCTCAAGTTTGAGTACCCGTATGTCTAGGAGTTCTCAGCTGGCGAAACTGATTCAATGTTAAAACCTACCATGACTGTTTACTGAAGCAACATCGCAGACGTGTCAGAGTTAACGTTCAGAGGGAGCATGCGTGCGAATATCTACTTTGCGTAAGTGTCCTCCATCGGTGAAGTCGGGACATAAATAGCTCATCATGAAATTCATGAAACTTTTTGAAACCTGTTAGCTCCTACAGAAGACATCGATGCTTACGTGCGCAGGGGAGTTCTTTAAGAACATGTTGAAAGAAGAGGTCGGGGACCAGAAGGTGGCGGAAGAGTCAGTTTGGTGACCCGATTCAAGCGTATAGGTTAGAAGACGAGTGGTGAACATTATATCTGATCGATCTATGGATACAAAGTGGCTCGCAACCAGACAACTACAACTGGAGGAACCACTGTCTTGGTGTGCGAGCCAAACTTGGCATACAAGATGAGAAACATAACAGGAAGCACTTTACTGACTAATTTCAGGCTAGCTCCTCGCACAAAAATGAAATCGGCATCCATTTTCTTGTAAAGTGAAGACTACACAGGCAGATACGTGTACGGTGAATGAATATGTCCCACACCCAGACCGTCTTATCCTCGACCAAAGGAGTGCTTGTAACGCACTCAAACTCCAGGTTTCGCGGCCATAGTGGATCAACATATTATCCACCAGGAGACTAGGCCTATGATGTTTATGATGACTAGTACAAAGTAAGTCAGTCAGACAAAACGAAACCTGAAATATTAGAATACTTGTGGAATTAACATGTTGCCTATCGTCGGTATCTTCAGACTCCTGCCATACACAACCATAACAACGACAGAACGGAGCCAGGCCATCTTGATTTAACACTCAAAAGTGGCAACCTATCGCCTGCCAGAAACAACTGATCTGCTGGCTTAACGAGCTGCGTTATATTCTATAGAATAACAACAACAAATTCGTTAATACGCTGGAAAACTTATAACATCTGGAAGTGGTTTTCTGAGCGGACATTCTTATCTAAAGAATCTACTAAAGTTTGTATGCACTGTGATGGAGGGTCTGGATAGATGAGAAACGGCTGAGGTGTACTACAAGGATGTTCAAAAAGCCCACAGTTCTCTCAGCTACAAGGCATTCTGTTAAAACCTGCAAGTGGCACAAACATCCTTCGTAGTTCGTGGGTCTATTCAAATGTGGCCAGCTGTGCGGGGGTATACAACTGCAGTGAGGAGAATACTAACCAACAATGGTGCCTCAGTTACTCACGTTTTACAAGAACCGGGTTCCGTCCACTGTTATATTACGACTAACAGCCTGACCAACATACGCTGCCACGGCGCACATAATACGAAGCTGGTTTAACACATAATGGACTCTGACGGCCTTCAAGGGGATGTCGAAACGATTTTCCAGTGAACAATAAACTTTGATCTCCCACCAGGGGTTTTTAAATGCCTCAGTACGCTACAGAAAGGTAACTCAGATGTTCTGAAGGGTCAAAATAATGGAAAATTGACATGTACTGTTAGGATAAGAAATGGGAGACTTCAGCGTGCAAATGAATAAAAGTTTCACATGGTCTTTCCAAAGCACTTTCCCCACTAAAATCCGCTATCGTATATTCATAACAGTCTGCGTCCATGCCGTTATACCAGGTTGTAGCTCGATTCCTACTAAAAGCATTGTGCGCAAACTTTGCCATCAGTGGGTTGTTGTTCTCCAAAGGGAAAGAACCCTTTCTATCGCTGCAAATATAAGGTGTTCAGATTTTCAGCCATCAAAACCGTCTCAGATCATCTATCCACTTCTCGCCTGAAAGAAGGACAACAAAACAAGCACAAATGGAGATGTACAAAGTCATGAAGCCGACCAATTACTAACTCCAGCTCGGATGCTTGTGATATGAAATGGCTAAAATTAGAATAACCACAGATCCACAATCTATGGGGGGAACAAACCTGACTCCTTGCTTTAACATTCTCAATAACCTGGACTCCAGTTGATGGGGTACAGTATCCAGGAGGGTGGCCAGGTTTTCAGGCAGATAAGTATGTGGGAGAGAATGAGGCAGCTGTTCAGACAACGTGGTTTTTACTTTCTGGTTTTTCGGAATCGACTTTTTCTAGATCTCTCCTTATGTCGACTGCTCCAAAAGAGAACTCAATCCGGCCAATGATCGAAATATTTCGGTCACAGATCAGAACGATTAAAGAGTATACACTCTTGGAATCTCGCGTTTGACGTTGAAGTCGATATTGAGATCATGCCGGAACAGCAACTTCTAATCTACCACTGAGAGTAGCCAGAGGAGCTCTCAGTCCTAACTTCCACAACTGTAATATAAACTCGACCATACATTTAGATAAGCTGACGAGTTTGGTGGGGACTATCTTCTTTTGGAAACGCAGTGGTGAAAACCCCGCGACGTTAATTTGTATACCTGCTTGCTGAATCCTATGACAAGAGATAATTGTGCTTGCGGCGGGCATGCAAGTTTGTTCGGTGGTGTCGGAGCAACACACAAAACCCTTGGCTGCACTACTCAAGGACTAATCAAAATGGCAAACTCCTTCTCCTTGGCGATTTTGTTTAGTAGTTCGTAATCCTCAATAGTGATCGGGAATGTATCTAACCCAAACGCACGGGTAGTTTCTGCGCCGAAGCAGTGACATAGCAGGCGAGTCAACAAAACTGTGACGTAATCTACATAATTTACAACACAATTATTCATGCACTTAAACAAAATAATACAGTGTTCAGCCACCAGTTGCAGATACTTTACCCGCTTCAGTACAAGCGGAAGCCTGACCTGTTTTATTGATGATGTTGTTGCTTCCTCAGATGCTTGGAAGTCCCCATCTTTACCCGCAAAGTCGCAGGTGTTCCTTCGGTAACTAAACTCAAGTCTACAACGGACCCAGGAACAGCAATTTCAGTAAAACGTTGCATATTATCAGCGTCAGATGAATTACGTACGATGTGATCGGCATGTCTGTGATAAAAAGAACAACCAGTTAAACCGCATTTTTGGCACATACGAACGCCAAAAAATACTTGATCTTGTTTAGGTGTCAGGTGGAATTTCATTACTAACATGAAGAACAACTTCAGCGGATTGCATTTCAAGAACGTTGTTTGAATCACTTTACTGGACTTTGTTCCGTTGCCGTATAGGTTGTATTCCCGTATTTCATCAAAAAATGTCAAGTTTATCATTTTCAATTGAAGTGGTTGCATTGATAAGTTCCACAATGCTCTTAAAACTACGTACTACTGTCACCACTGTCACCACTGTGCAGCCAGTGCAAAGGGAACTCCTTCTCGGCCGGACACATCCCCAGTGCAATGATTATGAAACCAGCGTGTTCCCTAGTTGCGAAGTACACCTGAGACCAACGTAAGTAGAAAGTAGGCGTGACATGCGCGCAGCGTTTGCCAAAAAATAGATAACAATAATCCGCACGTAAGCGCTGCCAAACGTCACATTATGTCGGTCGCGGAACCCACTTGGATGGCTTGAAATGACTTCTTGTACTTGTGGGCCACAGAACCATGCGACTTTCGAACTACAGCCGCTCTAGTCTACGGTCACAAGCAGGTCAAGTTTGTTAAAATGCAGTTTTTCTATACCGAGGTGATCAGAATGCAAATCATCCAATATTGCTGAATGAACTGTAGGCGGCAAATCAATTTATCGCGTACAGTTATGCCGACAGAAATTGAAAGCTTTTCGCAACAAGTATAAAATTCTGCAAAACTGCGTTTCGTGGTTGCGTTCCATCATTTATGTGAGACCGAGACTACAGAATGAGAACATTCTCTCTCTCGACATAATCTCAGCGTCCCACCATCACGTTTTAAGGGCGTTACATTTGAACTAGAACGTGCGAAGGATTCTACAGAACTCAGTATTCAGTTTGCAAAAAGCGAGGGTGGTTTATCACGCACAAGCCCACGGCGACCAGATGGAACTATGCGACTCTTCATAAAAATGGGTGTACCTATGATATGAAAACCAACTGGCTCAAAACATATGCCACCGGGAGCGTTTAAACATCGCAAAACCAGTTCGCGAGTTTTCTCGGAAGATTTAAAGGGAAAAGTAGGAAGGCTTCGAAACCTCAATGCATTTAAGATCAAGGATAGATGGACCAGAACTTTCAACGAAAATGTTTGCGGTTAACAAGAATGGATGAAGCATGCTCAGTACTACCTTTAACAGATATGTCATTGGGATTTTAGGCAATGGAGCCATTCAGCCGCTTTATGCAATCAACTGAAATAAAAGACTAAATGTTTTCATTTGTGTCGCTGATAGAGAAATGGCTGGAACTATTATTAATAATAGTTGATTGTGTTGCATGACGAGTAGAATCAACAGAATTAATGAACGGTTAAGGCGATGGAGTGAAAAGTAGGAGTGATACTGTGCTCTTCTAAGGGATCATAGATTAAGCAGGTTTTTGTACTACGGCAGACGGCCTGAAGTGTTTTACCATATTTATTGCACTTGGACTGACGAATCGGACGAGTAAGTCGAGAAAGCTTATAAATACATAGCATAGTTAATCCGATTCTGGACAGAGTAAGGATTAGAAGGATGTGGTCCAATCGTTGCAGTTATTTCATGTTACTTTCTGGAACTACCGCTGATTGCAGTCTGCCTAATTCCCAGTATTGTTAGCACCAAATAGCACACGTTGTTCTTTGTTCACCGCTGCCTAAATATCTTTAAATTGTTCATATAGGGCTCTTGCAGAAAAGAAGGACCTCCATTCGACAGTAAAAGTAGTAGTAGTAGTAGCATCTACTGGGGAACACGTGTGTAAAACATCCTTAAGGGTAAAAATTCCCTTCGAATGATCTTATCGTAACTTGCCCCGTGACTCAGCCCAACTAGACGCATTTTATAGTTATTCCAACAACCCGCGTCTAAAAGTACTGATTTATCCACCCTACCTCCCTCACTCGTGGAATTTCACTCATCTGTCCGTACATCCACTTTTATCTGTCACTCACAACATCCCCACCCCCGTGACTATGGCCTTCTCATGGGCAGTCATGAAACATCCGACAGCTAATCGGTTTGCCTGAAGGCCGGGTATTTAAACACACATCAGACCGAACCGAACGCTGTTCATCGGTTCGTCATTGTCCATCGGTCGTCTGTGCTTGGACTTGTCATGCCTTTTGGACCCCAGACGGTCTATTGCAGCCAAACCTTCTATCATATCCCACGAACCCAAACAAACTGAGATTTCCTTCTTGTAATTGATCATATTATTCGTGTCAATAGTACCACGTTTCCAGCGGCTCGACGTGGTTCTGATATTTGGCGTCGTTGGTTAGAAGTGCCTCACTAAACGTTCGCCGTAAGAACGTACAACAGGTAGTGATTCTCGCAGTTAACCGATCCTTCAGCTGAATCGCTGAATGAGCGTCGAAGCCACAGCTTGCAGCTTAAGTTTGGAGTTGAAGGATAAAAGAAAATATCCTGGTTTTCTTCTCTTATGGGAGTATGAATTTCTACTGTTTCTAAGGGTTTGCAGTTAGAACTGTGAACATACCTGAGCGACAGGTGCTTCAAAAGCGTGTGGAAGTGATGGAGTAACACTAGGGAGCACCACCTTTTCGTCGAAATATACGCATTCTCCCTTCATATCTTTACGGGTAATACGACAAATTTCGAGGCTTCCTGTCCGGGTGGCTCGTGGCGCGGACATGTTTGTATCTGCGTCCCGTGAAAACAGTTGTTTTAACAATTGAGTGCACACGCAACGAGGCGCGTAGGCACAAAGCACTAATAGTTGGGGAAATTTATTACGGCTTTGTGTTTCGGTTAACGAAGGAAGATCGCATCAAAAGAATTAATTTTCAAGTGAGTTATTACAAACATAAATAGGGGTACGCATATCACCCGATGTTCCAGAAGTTGGCGGTGCAAAGGCTGGATGAGAGGATGTGCACTGGTGAGAATTAGTTTGTCTAATTCGTGGTTAGTGGCAGCAGCGTTGATTAGTTGAACGACTTCTGCCAAATAGATGTTTCAGGGTTGCCGCAACGTGACAGCGAACAAAACTTTTGCAGACTGTTTGGGTAGTAACGCAGAAAACCGAAAGATTGTCCTCGGAACCGCAATCCTTTTCAGGTAGAATTCCGTGTAGAAAACATGCTCCGGCACATGCGACAGGAGGGTACTGTTTGAGCTGTAAGCAAACATTACCGCATAAGTCAGGGTGATTAAGTTTATCCATAAACATCCCGTGATTGGCTATACTGAGGACCCCAGTTAATTCTTCAAACGCTACAATTTCCGGACGGCATTTTGCCTACCACTTCCAACCTGATTCACTGTTCGTGTGTTCAGAGTTCGGTTGAAAACTTCAGCCTGCCTTGTGTGAAAGGGTTGTTTGCAAGTGTGGGAGCTGATGTGAAGCGTACGTGTGTTGGGTGTGGTGGTCGCTGGGTAGGCCGTATATCGACTTTTCGAATTCAACCATGTAAAACTACCACTTAACCCTACCTCTCTAAGGTGTTTGCCATTGAATATTCTACCATGCCGGGTTATGACCGTTGAGTAAACCTCGGCCCGGGTGTTTCTGCTCCATCGCGCCTACTTGATAGTTGTACGAACAGCCAGCGGCCGGGTATTCTATGCATCGCTTGTGTGGTACGTGCGCCATCTTATTGTGCATCCGTTCGTTCCCGTTGGCTTTTAACCTCTTGACCGTTCAGAACAACTCT
The DNA here is from genome assembly GCA_013368495.1 of Paragonimus heterotremus. Classification (NCBI taxonomy): domain Eukaryota; kingdom Metazoa; phylum Platyhelminthes; class Trematoda; order Plagiorchiida; family Troglotrematidae; genus Paragonimus; species Paragonimus heterotremus. Next base: position 11,298 of record LUCH01017606.1, read on the forward strand.
GTTGGATATAAATGTCATATTATTTGACTACCATTCACCTTTGGCTTATTCAGCACCAAAGTGCAGGTAACTTCTCGCAAACGATTTGCCTACCGAAAGTGAGGAGATTGTTTACACATTCACTTTGGTAATTTTTTCAGTAGTACCGTGGTATTGTGGTCCAACCTTGTTTTTATTATCTGGGGTCGTTGGCTCATCGCCAAGCATTGCTCGTTGTCTTCACAAAAAATAGTACACATCGTACTACGCGTTCAACCACGTAGGTTTTAGTTTGATTATAATACAATTCCAGTAGATAGCGGTGTGAGTACAATTCAGCGACACATCCACCGATCCAACCGCTCGATGGAGTAATCAACGAAACAAAACGGTCAGTCAGTAATTTAAATATCGCGGTCAAAGCGTGGAGGCCACCGGATCCCACAATTTCCCAAAAAACTTCGGGGTTATCCCCCAAACAACAGCCAACAATTGTCCACATTTGGGCATCTTTAATGGTTGTTTCTTCATCGTTGCCAACTGAGGGATTCTCCATAGTTCACCAAGTTTGAAGTGGAGGGAAAACGGTGGCAGAAATTTTTCCGTCATTTGTTCGACCAGCAGTGACACACGATTCGTTTATATCGGCCTTTGGGGCAATCTATTGCAGTCTGCAGGGTGATGTTTATCTGTTACGTTCATTTGCACAAGTAGCTCGCGAGCAAATCTTCAGTACAACTGGTCTTTCGATTTTTGGTGGAAACATGAAATCATTAAAGATTCTGCGGAGCTTTTGACAACGAATTTGAGTTAGGCAAACTGAATTCCGACGACGTCCAACAGTGCTTTCAAAAGTTGCATAGTTCATCGCTATGGAGTATTAAAATCAAACCGGATTGGAAACGGCCTTCTGGGCGAGGGAAGAAATTTTTCAAATTCTTCCTGAAATATTGAAATGCACAGTTCAGGACTAGTGTGTATATTTTGTTGGGTGTAACGTGTGTTTTAGAATGAGGCCATACATAGAAATTGCTGATATTCGCAGTTCCGTTAGGAAATATCTCTTCTTTTTTCCTGTAAAAACATCTTAATGGGTTCTACGTTGTGAGAAGGCTTTCGATGGGATTTTCGTGGCGGAATAGGTATCTCCATCTTGCAGAGGCGCGTAATTTTGCGTGGTTTTTGAGATGTACACGGAATTACAACCTCTGATCGCATTACGTTCACATCTGTCCACACTAAAAATCAAAAGTATTTCCAATCAAAGCTATGCCACAACGTAGGTGGGTTGATCATCTATTTTAACTATGCGGTACGTTTGTTGCCTCACAAGTGCTTCAAGTAGATGTCGGTTGAAAAGTTGACATTATGATAAGCGATTACACGGCAATTGTGTAGTTAACCGGTGTGGTGTTTAAAGACTGAAACGAGGTGGAAACGGCTATTTTGGCGCGAAAAGATATTTTTCAAATTTTTCACGAAATGGTAAAATTCGTGGTTCAGGCTTGATATACAGATCTTCTCCAGCATAACAGTTGCTTTGCACTGTAGCTTCATCAAGTGCGTGTTCACTAGTGCCGCGATGGCCCCAACATCACTGTGAACACCTCGTGAACATGCGTCCAAAGAACTTTGCATGTGATCCAGGCGAATTATTTTGTGAATTGTTCAACAAGGTATGTGTTACGATGGCACTTTCATGTTGACTGCAGTGGACGGATGGAGCTCATCCCACCGTTGAAATGGATGAACGACTAAGTATTCTTTGCCAAAACCATGAGCACTTGCTGCCATAGGAAGAGAAACTAGGAAGCGTTCACTGTGGTTTTCTCTAGGAACAAACGAGACACAGCCACCTTATTGCTCAAGACCCGAAGACATATCTAGGTAAGCCGGTTATTTTACTCATATCTTACAGTCTTACAATATTACAACAACGGACGAATGAGGAGTTTACAGGTTTCGGGGTGAAATAGTTCACTACGAAAACTGGACGTCAAGGTACTCAGTGAACTTCGTGAATCCCAAAAACAGCGTTATCCATCAACACAATGTCGAAAGTTTTCGGCCGTTCGCTGAGATGCACTTTCGGGCCATATCAAGATAAACGAGCTTCAGTTTCAGCCACATATTCAGATCATTTGCCGGGAGCGATGTCCGGGAAGTGACTGGCGAACTGTTATCCACCTTGTCTCACACGGAAACGTCGTAAACGGTATAATATATTTCGATTCTTTACTGCATGAATTCGTCATTCTGAATTATTGAGATAATAAAACCATCAGCGTTCGAACGGAACACGGGATTGCAAAACTCATGTAATCGTGCAACCTCAAGTATGCAGTATGCGTTCGCACTAATGGCTGTTCCGTTCAGCTGACTGAAGCAATGGGCAACGCCTAGGTATGCAGTATGCGTTCACAATAAAATCAGCTCCGCCCAGGTGAATTGAACAATATTGAGAAAGAGCGCACAGAAGAAATCAGCATAAACTTGTATTTGTACTGTTCATGATATATCAAACTGATTCTCTTTAGTTCTGTTGAAAGATATTTTGATAAGGTTGCAAAAGCCGTAAGTCCGGGTGACTCGTCCCCCGAAGTAAAACGACGTATATTAGTACCGATTATGACGCTTGCACTCAACCGACGTCTGCCCGGCCTGCAGCTAGCTTGTGTTGACCGACGGAGAAGCAGCTTACTTATTGCGCATTTAGGAGTCTAAATCAGGTTCTGAAAAGTGTGGAAAAGATTGGCGAAATTACCTGCGGACGGGATACTTAGCATCTCACTCAGACGAGGAGTCTACGGCAGTTAACATGAAAGTTCCATAATCGAACACTTCTTCAGCATGGATGCTGGTAATTAGTGTCCTAAACATGAGGGCAAAACGGGGTGAACAGTATACCTTTGAGCGATAATAGGGTCATCTGTTATTGTACTATCATTAGCATCAGGCCACATTGATGTTTTGACGAGCATAGACCTGATGAAATAGAATTTGGGGATATTAAATGGAGAATATGGGCGGGTGAAAACGTAGTAAACACGCTGACAACCATCACTTTAGTCTGTAGCTGGCGAAAGCAGACCAACGATCGTCGTAATCATGGGTACAGATGATACGAAGTTTGAGCTGTTGTAGTTGAGATGGAGTAAATGAGAACCGATGTTATCTTTGGAGTGAAAACGGGTACCGAAGTTGGTCAGTAACCGTTAGGCAAAAGAGAAGCGAGCTATCTACAAGCGACTAGTTACACCCAAATATAATCTGAAAACAATTGACTAAATTGTACGCAAGTTGTTAATGATAAAATGGGACATACTACCTCCATTTGCGGTCTCATATGGGCCCCAGATGGAAGCTACCACGTAATAATTTCAGGTGCGTTCGCTTTTAGGAATGACAGTTCGTCGACCGTTTCTCGTCTGAAATACTGATAGGAAAACAGATTGAACGTATACTTCAGACATATATCTAACCCACAAACGTGGTGGCACAGTTTTCATCGTAATTTACATCAATATTTAACGTTCAATGCAAAGTCGACGCAACGTGATCTGAAATAACAACCTCATGTATACCTCTCAAACCATGCAAAATTGAAAGCTTCTGTGAACTGGAAGTATGTGATCCACCGTGACAGTTCCAATGGAAGTATTTTCAGAAGGCTGGATCGACTACGAGGACCAATATGATGACTTCATCGGAAGGAAAGCGGAACATTTTTTGACAAAAGCGTAAAAGTGAGACACGTTTGGGTATAGCCGAGCTTTCCCATTGCAACGCAACTATTATACTTCAGAAGATCTAGATGTTAATCGTCAACCATGAATTTTAACATTTCGTGAAAAATTTGGAAAAACTCTTTTCGCGCCGAGGTAGCTGTTGCCACCTTGTTTCGGTTTCGAAACATCATACCGACCAACTGCACAATTGTCCCCGCTTCATCATTTTAAACCTGCGTACTGTCCAATTTATCGTTTAATGACTGTGTCTGAGTGTAGCCTGTCATATGTACGCTGCTCAACGCTTATCGAATCGTTCGCTAACGGTTCACACCGAGTAACGCGTAATCCGTTGTTCCAAAAACGTCTTTCTAAATATCCAGCGACAGAGACGATATTCTGTCTTCCAAACGGTTAATGGTAAGGCGCTCGTAAAAACTGGATTTATTATGATACTAACTGAATTAATGTACATGAAAATAAAATACCTCCCCTCGAATCCAGCAGCAGGGACAGCAACGATTGACCGGTTCAGTAGACGGATCTGTATTTTCTGTCTTACCTGTAGCAACCTGGTTTCACTTTGCGGAAACTTCCAGAGAACAAAGCGATCTGACATCTTGTCTGACAATAGTGTCATTTGAAGTTTTTGCTGACGCCCGACGTACTTGTCAGTCATTACCAGAAAATACCCCGGCGATTACACCGTGAGGCCAAACACCACTGGAGGCCCTTCCTTAAATAAGAACTACATCTGCCTGAAGATCGTGCGAAGACTTCAACCACTCAGGTGTACTCTGCAACTAGAGTAGATATTCACGCCGCCATCGTCTCCAAAACACACGAGCCAAGTGATATGTTTGTCTCCAGACCTTTGTGTACAGTTCATGCAATGTTACCTCATCCGTTAGTGGGCCTAAATTCGAACGCAACAAGTGCAAATCACTGGGACAGGGCATTTGAGCATTATCCGGATCTTCATAACCAGACACTAGTGGCACACCGTTGGCGATTCGCTCAAATTCCACCGAGTGGGTGTTTAATGACTCCACATTCATTACCTGTAGCTGCGTTGCCGGTGACAGCACTTGTCTCATTGTTCAAATCATTCTTTCCCAGGCCTCCGCACTGAGGACTTGAACCCGGAGGATTGAAACACCAATTAATCCTTTGAGTTGATAACCTATCTGTCAACACACGTTGATTCAAATGTCGTAAACGCCGTTTTAGCTCCAAGTCAGCTCCGACAAAATTGGAACCGTTGTCGCTGTGAATAGCCTCCAGCGCGCCCATCTTCGCAAAAATCGCATCAAGGCAATGAAAAAGGAGCAAGTAAGCATGGAATGAGCAACTTCTGCGTGAATCGCACGAGGTTGAAAACAGGTAAATTTGCAGCCATGACGTTTCAGCGCACTTCTTTCAATACGCACCTTGAACGGACTGAAATAATCCACCCCACAATACCTGGACGGGTAACCGTCCGTCGCCTCTCTCGTCGTTGTGATTGGCGCCATCGTTTGAGTGTACTGTTTGGGACAAACGTTTTATAGTGAGAGCGCCCACCTAACATCCGTTCGACGGCTGCCATTTTTTCGAACCCAAAGTCGTCTTTCAGTGCTGGCGAGCACATGCGAGGCACCCATGTGCCCTTCGGATTCGTGGTAGTGACGTATCAACAGGGTTGTGATTGTACCGTGATAGGGTACGATCAACAGGTTCGCATTGCCTTTATTCTGTGGTCGGATTCTACCGCCAGGGTACTATGTCCCAACTATCAAAGCCAGCCGAAATTTTCAAGTCTAACTCTCTTACAGGGGTTTATTGTGGACGCCGTCAGGACACTAAGTTCTTGGCAGAAGTCACATACTTGCATGAATTGCATTAGATTGAGACAGGACGCATGAATCTCGAACTCACGAAGAGGTCCAACTTCAACTGGCGGATTTTGCATAGCACACAGCACCATGAACACAATGTTAACATAACGTGATAATCAAGTGATGGCCACCAGTAACTAAGTCTAACTAGAGTAACTTGGCACCAGTTGTTCCGGGATAAAATTAAAGTTATATGTCGTGGTAACCGCAGGAGTGTGTCTAATTCCTGGGCCTTATTTTAACAAGCCTGAGGAAGTTGACATCTTCGCCCATTTTTCTTCTGGATTCAACATGAAGCTCGAACCCCGCAGCTAGAGTTTCATCTTTTTGTTCAGGGCCTGTGTTAGTCCCCTAGACGCCAGATCGGCCGGTTTGAAATCGTAAGGCACATGTTTCCAGTGGTAGACAGACGTGAGGTTGTAGATGGGCCCACACGAGTGGTAACGGAGGTTACGAAACGCAAGGAGGTGCTCTGTATATGTTGCAACACTATTGTGGGTTTTGTTCACAGTACAACATTACTTATCATAGTTCTTAACTCAGAAATCCGGAAATACAACAATATGAACGATAGAGCATCTGTCGCTAGCTCCAGTCTGAGTACCCTTACTGCATTTTTTAGAGCCACTCTAGGCTTGTCCATCAGAAGGCCGCATTGAATACCACTAGTCGAGAAAACTACTCGGATAACCCATCGCTCCGTAACCGACTTCAGAATCATCACGGAACATACGCAATTCGACAAGTTTTGCTGAAGAATGTCCGTGGACCGTGCATCTGGGGAGTACCACGCTGTCTATGGATTCGACATCCTTCAACCAACCTCTCTGGCGTACCAGATCGCACTTATTTAAATAGAAGAAGCAACCATTACCTTGGTGACAAAGGTCTTGAGGCAATCTTTGAGCCGGCAACAACATTGGTGACACTATTCAGAATGGACTGTATAACGCAAGCGCACAACTTAACATTCCTCTCTTCGTATAACCGGTGTGAATGAGGTTAGTTTCGAGCTGGAAGCCGTCGACTACCGCATGCAACCTCACGCCCAGAGGTCGTTAGTACTCACATCTATGAAGTTCAACGGTCTGGGAGTCAACAAGTTTTTCTTCACTGGGTTGATGTTCAATGACCTCACTACAGTCAAATTTCCACTGGTGAGTCTAAACCCAGAGAGCCGCAGCATCGCTCGAAGTCAACCTACCAGAGTCCTGGCCTCGGATATTTAGTCGAATGACACTAGGCAGTCATTCACATGGAAGTCCTTTTTCACCACGATCGCAATCTTCAAAGGACACTGCTAACGATTATTCACAGCCAAATTTTGTTGCTCGAAACTAGCACAAAATGGGGCGATGTTGCTGCAAAAGGGCGGACACTCGGCTCGAAAGTATCTAACGGAACTTCAAACTAATCTGAAACCCACCAAAGGAAACCTAATGCGCCTCGATCCCGACATTGCATTCTCATTTGCAAGAACACCTTCAAAGTCAGCGGAGGCTGCCACCGGGTACTTGCAAAAACGCAAAATTACTCCTAACAGACTGTTATTCAAATCCGGACCCTGAAGTAAAGTTTCTGTTAAGGGACATACCCCGGTGTTCATCGGCACAGTCGAAAACTATCCGTACCTCACGGGGCCTATTCGGATTAATTACAGAATGATGTGGCAAGTACCATCTCCGTGTTGTTGTAACACGGTTACTTATGTAGCCATTCCTCATATGCTGTAGTATCACAGCTTAATAGCCTGCGTTTAGCTTAGGGTCTTAAGTCATCCTTCGCTTTAATGCAGCAAGACGTTTCTATGCCATATCTATTGTTATGCAGTACCCAAATATCATGTCTCCACGACCAGCCTATCGCATACTGACCGTCCTTAGATGGTACACTGCTTTTAGTCATAGTTAGTGCTTGTTTATCCTCTGCAGAAAGCTCTTAGTTCTCCGAAGTGCTTCCGTCAGTGAACTCCAGCTCACACATCCTGCGGATCAAATCATCTATCGAGACTTGACGTGATTCTACGTGGTTTACACAATGCTCACTCGGGGATATGGTAGGACACGGACTTGGGAGACTCTAGCCGAAAGTGGTGTTATCGCATAAGGATCATTGCTATCGCCCAGTCTCTGTCCCACTGCCCAGTGTGTTTCAGGGACGTCGCATCCTATTACAATCCCCACGCCGTTTTCAGTTAAGCTATCGAAAGAAGGGTCCGTATGTGGGCCCATTTTTCTATCCCAGATTACTGGGCCGTATCAGCCTGCAACAGCGGCAGCTGTTTCACTGTATGAACTGAACCAGCTGTGATAGAACGCTCCTGATCCAGGGATGGTGACTCAACTGGCACTTTATTGCATGGTGTTGCACTGGTTCCGTGTAGAGTACGGAATATTTCCTGACTGGGTCGTCCCTGTAAACCGATAGCCTTTTCGGTAGGTTCATCGAACAACGGAGTGCCAGACCCAGTATCCAAAATGGCGCACTTTGCCACCGACGCTTTTGGGGCAACCACCTTTATGAGGACATATCCTAAGCAAATGCCATTCTGATTGGACGTGGCACCACACAAGGACAGCTTTGCCTCCTCTTTACCTTGTCCAGTTTTTTCCTCATAAACCAATGCACGATGGCAACGACAACAATCCAGTGTGCCACATCTTATCTATATCTTAAAAACCTCGCCACATGGTTCGCTCTCAGGCAAACAAACAGCTTCCGATGTTCTCCGACATTGCCTTGCGTTGCTCCGAAGATTTGCTACCGAATCAGCCACGATCAGATATATCATGGTTGCCCTTAAAAATTGGACACTGCAAGTTAACCCTCTTATAATGTACGCCTACTCCAAAGTTGCATCTCGAGTATCTGACGCCAGAGGGCCTACAGGACGCTGGGTTACTTGTACTACTTTCAACGCGAGCGGCCAACTGGTCATCCTGACCAGCGCTGATTGCCACTTTTCTCCTCAAAATTTGATAAGTCGCCGAAGTTAAGTTCCATTCCGCACTCAGTTACGCTCTCAGCAGCCCCTGCCCGTCTTTCTTGTAAGTGGTGAGGCAATCGCTCGACTGCTTTAACAAGGCTGGCTGGGCAGTTTAGTTCTGCATTATAATCTAGCTGAACCAACATCCCTTGAAGGTCCTCCAAATGACTGACTGGTCCACGTAAACCATCAACATCGTTAGCGACCAATTTAGGACCCATAAAACTTCCTCGGCGGCCAAATTGCCGGTGGAAAATTCACATAGCCTCTGTGAACCTCACTTCCTTTGGCAAGAACATGCAGCGCTTAATTGTCTCTTTCTTTCTACTACGACAGTAGTGCAACAAATATGAAAGCTTTGATCCATCGTCGACCAATTTACCTGCCACATTACCTTCAAAATGTATGGCCGTATTAAAGTAATTCTTTGGCGGATCATTGAAGCTGTCCACCTCAATTTTTGGAGACTGGCTCTCAGAATCAGAGGTCTGAGAGCTCGCCCTAACGACTCAACAAGGTTCAAACTGAAGGGATTTGTTCCTTAGGTCCACTGTTAAACGGTTGGCTGACATTATATCTTGGTGTTGTACAAAATCTAGCCCCCTCTGTAGGGATGGGTTCGATTATCACAGATCTACGCCGTCTCGTATGGGGATCGAGTGGTCTGGATCTCAAGTCTAGCCCTTCTGCCTTTAAGGTAAGCCCTTCTTCCAACAAATCACCAGAAGTTCCATCAGAAACGTTCATCAGAACCTGATTAAACCGAACGGGAGAGGCAGCGGAGGATTTGAACACACTCTCCTTCTTCTCCGGTTGGGCCACCACCGGCCCTATTGCTACCCCCGGGCCAGATCCCTGCCTAGTCCTGGGGGCCCCAAACATGCTCAACAACACTCTATTCAGGTGGATCCCTACCATCAAGAAAGCTCTTAGAAACATTCAAAGCATTTGACATGGAAGAATTGTTCGTAAACTTTAAAGAATCAAGGTTAATGGCAGGGGACACGTCACCATCTGTGTGAGTGTTTATTGGATCGTCACCTTAGTTACGCGCTCAGTCGCTTGGCCCAAACCGAGGAATCAGAAAAGACACGGCCACACCGTTTATTGAACGAACGAGACGAGACTAGACGAGGCGAGACAAACTAAGGCCACATAAGCTCTAGATTTATAGGACGAAACGATTGCCATAGATGGGCGACAGACACAAAGCGAATCAAACAAGACAGTCATAAGTGGCAGTCAGGGGGTCAGAACAAATCACGTTAGAGGGGGCGTCAGAAAGCGACGCGAGAAAAACACTGTTCAGCTAGCGCGCAGGCGTTTGACAGCACACCTGCGATCTGATTGGCTAAATGGGACCATAACACGATCTAAAACCATACCGTCCGAGCTGGGCCAATCGAACGATGTGGCGTGACACGTCCTGGCTGTCTCGTTAGGAGATGCGCCTCCTAACAGTGTTTAACTGGGATTTATCCGAAGGGAGGTATGGTTCATGGGACGTTGCTGCAGCCTCAGATGACAGAGAAGAGCTTGGCTGACCGGTGGCAGACTGTTGGTCCGAAGAAGTAGGATCAACCTCGCTAACGCTACAATTTTCAAGACCGGTGGCAATTCCCACAATGTCCGACCTTGTCATTCTCGTAGAATGTCAAAAATCCATGACAGGAGAGCGTTCTTACACGTTACAGGCAAGGTATACCGCCAAAATATTGAAGTACTCGAGTACTACTGAACTGTTCACTAACGATTCAAGTTCACACCGAATTACGCGTAATTTGTTGATCCAGTATTTACGAGCAGCTTATCATTAACCGTTTTGAAGGTAGACTTTTCTATGTTGTTGATACTGAGAATGACACACTTGGATCAACATGTCACGTGTACCTCGGCGCGAACTTGAATAGTCAGCGAACGCATCGGTAATGCTCACATGTCTGGCGGCTGATGACCGGCTTATGGGCTTGTTATTTCTCGGAGGGATAACTGTCCCAAAAACGTTGTGTCGTAGCCTTACTTGGAGGTCATTTTAATACTTAGTACGGAAAGATGTAAACGCAGTGTGGTCGGGGACTATAATTCCATGCACACCTCAAAAACCACGCAAAATCGCACGCTCTGGAACGACGGAGATATGCATTCCATCATGAAAATTCAATTGAAAGCATTCTCACAATGAAGCATCGACCGGGAAGCTATGGAAACTTTCGCTACCGATCCAAGTTCACATCAAGCTACGCGTAAAGTGGTAATCCAATAAACGCCTCGTTCATTACACAACGGCTGAAACAATAAGTTTTCTTCCACGCGGTTAATAAGAAGACACTCGTAAAGACTGAATTTGGTATGGTACTGAGTGAATCAGTTGGCGGAAAACTTGAATATGTTGTAATTAGATTTGAACTCTATAGAATAACGGCCAAACATATGAGAATTGTGAAACATAAATTGGCACAACAACAGAGAACGTGTATTCTTGAGTAGTATTTATCAGTTGCACGGGATATCGGATTATTAAAACAATTGTGTAGAATAAGAAGACAAAACTTGCGGGTCATATTCATCATACCCGCCGAAGCTGGATTAAGCGTGCGGATGTTTGTAAGTCCGTTGTGGTCTGAATTCCAAAAATTCAGGTCTTTTGATTATCGGTTCTTCAATTGCTTCATGTACTTCCGGAATAAACTGTACTGAAGTAATGTCGCCTGCTTCAAATGCAACGGAATTATTTTTGGAGGGTTCATTAGAATTCAAAGCAATAGGGACAATATTAACGGACTCATGTCTAGAACAGAACTTAACCTGGTGAGCATGTCTTCGATGGCGGAAAGGACTTCCAAGTCAAGAAAATCAACTAGGCGGTTTCCGTGAGGAGAAAGAACTATTCCACCAACAAGACGTAAACCGCTGCCTTTGAAAAGGTTAACATCAGCTGTTTGTGCACAGTCAAGAATTGTGTGCAGAGAACGAGATTTCAAAATGATTGCAGGACTCTCTCCAGTTACCGAGCGTGATAAATTTATGTATTGCAAGAGAAAACTACCGATTACTCGATCACGTTCCGCGAATGAGTTTGGTGTTACGAAATCCGTGGTAGATTTCAGTGTGTGCACAAAATTTTCTGCGAGTCCATTAGACTGCTGAAGTCTCGGAGTGGCAAATAAATGCCGATACCCAGGTGCTTTAATCCATTATCGCAAAGACTTCGCAGTAAAGTGAGCGCCACTGCCGACGGCCAAACCAAGCACTGCCATCCCGAGAATAATGCGACAGACATCAACAGAATCATTAGAGGCCAGCATGATGTTTTTATAGAAGAGGGATGAACGATTTTTCCCAACAGAATTGAGGATATGCCCAATTTCTAGACACGTAAGATTTTTCTCATTGCAACACAAATGTCACACCCGTTGAAGTCCACATATAAGTCCTGGAATTTGCACTTTAATATTCCACAACAAACTTGGAAAGACTCATTTCAAGCCCAGAAGGTGGTTTCTAGCACCACAGTTCACGAATGGACGCAAAAGTGCACTGGAACGTGATCCCAACAAATCTGCAGTTTCAATCCATTTCGCTTTGATAGCACCAGCCAGCGATTACGAGATCAAATGGTGGCAGAGAGAATGTATGGCGACGATAAATTTGGTTGTACTCCAAGTATCAAGGAAACCGTGGTGGACATTAGTGCGCTGGCTGTGTTGTTTATTCAGTTTTTCCAATTGGTGACGGTATTTCTAGACACTTCTGGTTGGCACGTCACAGTTTTACCCGACAGACGGATAGGTTAGGTCTTTGAGTCTTTAGCACAGGTGTATCGGACACGTAAGGTCGTACAATCCGTGCACCTACTTATCAACTAAACAACCAGGCCCCACTATTGGAAATCGTTCTCAAACGTCGACAGCCAGGTTGTTTGCACGCCTCGCACTAGCAACCTGCGGTATGGCGGCCCTGCAGATAAATTAGGCTTATTACATAGGCAAGGTGGTAGTAACCACAGACGGTATGATCCAGAATGGTCAATCAGATAGTGAACATGGTAATGTTGTGATCATTGGTGATGTTGTGTGATTCACCGACGTACAACTGGGTTCTTGGGGTATTTGACGTGTTAGGCCTGGATAAATCATGCGGCCGTTGTGACACCTGGAATGAGGGGAGAATAAGAGGCTGATAACCGCCCCGAACTGATTAGGTTCTCGTTCTGTACAGTGGTGTTACCCAAAGGGCTCATCGGCACAGAGAAGATGTCAAGCTTTCGCAGGCTGAGAAATAAAGTGTCTTCCCGCAAAATATAAAACATAAAACAAGAAGAAGCATGTATTAGCAAAGGACATACCGAGAGATTCGGAATCATCTCATGTTCTCATCATATATACAGGGTGATTTGAAGGTCAGGAACTATACCACCAACCAGAAGCGATTTGAAATCCTCTGACCATTGAATTCACGCTGTGGTCGGTCATCTTTGCCACTTCGTTGCACAGACGTTGCCATCCCGCGTGTTTTACGTGCTTTACGGAATCTAGAATGTTAATTCAAACAAAGTGTCAGCAAATCACATATCATTAGAACGTTAGAGCCTGAATTACATCTCTACCTAATTAAATCCCACCCGGTAAATTTTTTCTATCTCATGGAATAAAATTTCCAGGTACTGGAATACCATTATCACTCAAAAATCTGGGTACGCTACAAAAATTAGCCGTTTGTGTGGTCTGCACTGACGGACCGAAAGTAAGCTGTTATAAATACTGATGACGAAATATACAAAATGCGTCTTTATTTAGGACTTGGGTAGTTGGGGCGAAAAAAGCGCAAAATACTTACACTTCCAGTTCAACAAGAGTCCAGTAAAACCAATGGGTTTGCTCTTAAACTTTCAGTCTCATTTTCGACATCCGCTGGGGACAGCCGGCTCTTATGTACTCAGATTTCAGCATCGCAATGGTAAGGCCAGGCCTTGCAGTAAAAGGGGCCAGACGCGATCCATCTCCGCATCTTCAAAGATGCGGTCCAAAGTTGCCCCTCAATAATCTGCTTAGGCAGATACTTCCGAGTAACAATCTTCCAAGGGGCAGTGAAAAAGGCTACATTCATGCATAGTCTAGTCAAACTCGGCATTGTCCTGCAAGTTATCAGCCAATGGGTGTCGCGGACACTTCATGTAAAATAACGGAGAGATCACTAAAAAACCTTAACTTTAAGTAATTCTTCTCAATTAACCTGTTATCTCCTGCATAGTACAGCTTCCTTCCCGACCGATAAGGCATAATCAATATGTTAACCTTGATGAGTAGACTGGCAGAGGCCGAATACAACAGCCACAACTCAAACGTTTCCTTTTCTCGATACTTCCAAGAATTTGACCGTGACCCATGTACCACGTTACACATAAGCTGGACGCTATTGGCAGCCAGAGAGATTCAGTGATTCAGCGATTGATAGGCCGGTTCGAGGTTGAAACTTAAAGTACACAGGTTCACTCGGTTTTTTCTACTCAGTGTCAGTCGAGAGTATGTTTATATGAAAGGCAGACATTAAAGACATAATGTAGCACCGCTCTTAAGAACTACAGTAAATACAGATAAAACAGTGAGGTTATTCGCACAAAGATCCTTGAAGCTAGTGATAAACAAACGATGTTTCAAAAAGATGTCTAGAAGCGTTGCTAACGATTCCGGATGAAAGGCTGCCCCTGTGGGTAATAATTCTGTTAGAAAAGAACTGCTGCCTAAAAATGTCCGAAGACAAAACGTAAAAAGCTATCCGTTATTTCCTCGCCGGCTGTCATCATTCGCTACGATAAATAGTTGCTCAACGAGACCTACTCTGAAGAAGTGTGTGAGAATAAATGCACCGCGAATTCGTCGGAACTCAAGTGGAATTCAAGTAGATACAACCCAAGAATTTTGAGTGGAGACTCGTGCGCGACATTTCTAAGCCCGTTAATAGTTAAATAGTCGTGCGCAAGACACCATCAACAATGAGTATGTTTTCTAAAGACCGGTATACACGACCTGTTTAACATATTTAAGGCGTGGTTTTTATAAACCTTGTGAATCGTCTGAAACTTTTCCCTGTCTATATGAGGGAAAGTGCAATCAAAGCCAAGAACGATTCGGTGTGCTTGCTTGGCGAAGATTTTACGGGAGAGCGGACCCATAAAACGGCTCACCATTCCCTGAGAGCCTTCGTTCATTTTTGTCACAGCCTGCTGTATAGGTGCAGCTGACAGGGCAATTACCTTCTCGGTGATTGCAAAAGCGTGGAGAGCAGGCGCTACGTACTGACTCAAGGACTGTAGTTCTAACTTCACTCCAGATAGAGTCCGTTGCTACTTGTGCATCTTACTCCCTATGGGAGAAATAAAAGGAGACACAGAGCTAAGAAGATCCCGGTATTTGCAGTCGCAGGTTTTCCGTGTCGCTTCACTTTTCGTGTTGCGCGCGCGACCAGTCGGGGGCAAAGCGGCGCCTTAGCTCTCGTCAAACCTGCAGCTCATACAGATAAAACTGAGAGGTGGAAAAGGCAGCTGTTGGTACTGGTCCTCGTTGAGGTTAGTGCATTTGAAGTGATATCAATTTTGGCACTGAAAGAACTGCACACTGCTTTGTATGGATATTTCGTAGTCGTATCGGCAGCTATTACTCATTGCCTCGATCAGTATCAACTGAGTCCCAAAGATTCTGAACCGAACTATGTATGCAGATATATGGACCTTAGGCGGGCAACCGGAAGTTGGATTTAAATTCTGTCGCTGTTATTGTCAACTCATATTTTTCTTTTATTTGTGCCCGGAGCATCAAACAATTCTATACGTCTACTGTTAGTCGTCACCAAATAAAATGTTCGTAGAAAATTTTCGGTCACATTGTATCTGTTTCTGTATCTGTTTTATAGCGTCTTTCCTCACGACAATGACGCGAGTTAGATCACTGAGGCGGTGGGCATTTGCGGCCGCTACGGGTGCAAAATGTCCGTACAAAACGGCATGCAGTGCTATTAGTGCCGAAGGTGGTATCATTTCAAATGCACTGGCCTCAATGAACACCAGTGCAAACATCTTGTTTTTTCAGTCCTAAACTTTATATGCATGAGCCGCAGAATCGACGAAATCCAAGGCGCCGCTTTGACGCTGAGTAGTCACGCACGCTTCAGGAAAGTTGAAGCGACGCAGAAAACCTGCGACTGTAAATGCGCAGATTTCCTTTTTAGCACTATAGACTTTCTGTTTGTTTCATGGGAAGTGGGTTGGAGGAATACTAAGGGACTTTGCCAGAAATGGAGTTGGAACTTGAGTATCTAAATGAATACATAGCGGTCGCCCCCCCTGGGGTCGCAGCCACAAGGAAGGCAGTTGCCCTTGCAACTGCGTAGACAGAAGAGGCAGCAGCCAACATAAAAGAGGAAGAGCTCTCATAGATAAGAGAGTTGCTCAATGAGTTCGATACTCTTAACGTCCAGTCCAACCGAGCTTGCCAAGCTAATCCTAGCTTCTTCATCCCCTTGTGTTGGCAAGCAGGCTACGCGCTGAGACAACCAAACGTTCGCTGGGCCTCCTGGTGACCGTTCCAGCCATGCCTAGTCCCAAGACTGTGGTGGAAAAGGCAGCGGCTTTAAAATGCGCCAACACCCATTCGAAAGACGTGTCTATCGGTCGCTTTCGGAAAGAGAGAGCGTGATGCGACCAGCGGAGTAAAACAAAGTCACTAATCATGGCAGACCAGAAACTACAGCTCGAGCCTAAAGTCGTAGTTTCTGCCTCAGTAGTGTCCACTCAGACCTATATGCCAGTGGAGGAAGGCAGGGATGCCGTTTCCGTAGTCGCCATCACGACGACTGACTCCCCGAGCATAGGCAGCACTGCTACAGACATCGTATCTAGGCCGTATCTCGAGTTACCTAAGCTAAAACCACCAATAAGCCTCGTAAGAAATTCTTCCTTCCTAGAATTCGAGACGATAGAGGCCTGTTGGGGCCACCGCCTGAGACTCAAAACGTAGTTCGTTGACGCGTCCCACAGGGTATTTCTATCGGTGGTCCGACTGAACAACGCACACTGCCCCCAGTTATACCCCGCATTGGAAAGCCGATAAAGTCAAAGTTTCTGTGGATGAACAATCCCAAACACCCTGCGAAGGAACGGAATTCAGCAGGGGTGGACAGGCAGCAAAATGCGACATCAAGAATGCTGGTCAATCATCCTGTCGAGGGACTGACATACGCACAAGCAGTGACGTCGCGTCCGCTGCCCCACAAGAGGGCCAACAGAGCCATTCGGCAGCACAGGCCGTATCCGACCCCACCGTTACCCTTAATTTTAGGTCCTATTTTCCAAGCTTTTCCCCACATTCTCCTATCACTTTTCTTGCCGAATCATGTGAGGAAGTAGCTCTCAAGTGCATGTACGTGAACTGTCTGAGTTTGCTTGATTAATTACCGGAACTCAGACGGTTGATTCATGACACACAAACCCCCATGCTCGTTTTCACCAAGACTCGGCTTGCAGGTGACATCAGTGAGAGTGAGCGGAGTGTCCCCGGTCATTCAGTTTATCGAGCTGACTCCGCTCGAGGGAGAGTGAGTGGTTATGCGATCTTTTTCATCAACCTTCGCTAACACCCACGGTAACAAGTGGACTTCAGTCCCCTGATGAATGTGATGCTCTGTGGCTTCGACTGGCATTGTGTGGCCCAGAATCACTCCTAGTGAGGGTCATTTACCGTTCTCCTTCCGCCGATATCTCAGACGACGACACTCTTATTGTGAACCTAGACAACTTTCCAGGACCACCACAATTTACTCGCCTGCTAACAATAGGCGACTTCAATGCACCCAAAATAAACTTCACATCAGTTTCCCAACAGGAATGTGAAAGTGGATCCCGACCTCCTTATCGACGCTGATACGACGAAGAGCGTGGACACAGCATGTCAACGCCCCGACGCGGCATCGTTCTGGTCAGACTCCCTCCCTGCTCATCCTAGTCATCACTAATGAGAGCCACCTGGTAAACAGAGTGATCATCAAACCACCACTTGGACAGAGTGACCACTCTCTGCTCATCTTTGATCCAATCGGTTACTGGTTACAGCGATGTGCAAAAAGTCCGCAGCTCGAAATTTCAATCAGGTTGAGTTCAGCGGCATAGGAAACCACCTAGGTTTACTCCTTTTTGACTACTGCTCCTTGGATCAGCACCAATGCGCATTTCAAAGCGCAAATGAAAAAGCGGACAACATATGCGTATCAGGCAAACTGTGCACTTTCTCTTATCGGTCACCTCTTCCGCGCAGAATAAGTCGTCTCCTCGATGCTCGTTCTCTTTTATTCGCGAAGCATGAGCTCACGGGAAACCCAGAAGACCTATGAGCGTTCCACATCGTTAAAATATGTGTAGACGGAGGATCCGTGAGCGCAACAAACGTGCACAAGTAAAGGTTATCCTCAAAGCCCGCGGGAATAAAAACGTCTTATTTAAGCTTACGCCATGACTAAGAAAGGATAATCTCCCAGCTCATTCTTTGCGACAGCCCGACGGAGAGACCTCATCCGACTCTCTACTTGTGGCCCAGTTATTTAGACAATACTACCCGGCAATCTACAACGTCGCACCGCCGTACAGGCACTCTATCCTTTAGCAGCAGAATTCTCGGCAACCACGTGCTTCCGCCGAGTTTTCCGTGCTGGATGTTCAGGACCTGTTACTTAAAGTGAATTCTTACAGTTCAGTGAGCCCTGATAAGATCCATCTCAGAATTCTTAACGAAGCAGCCGCTAGTTTGGCAGGATTATTTCGTAAGCCGTTTAAACAGACACTGCAGACTGGTATTCTCCTTAGTGCATGGACATAGAGGTGACGGTCACACCTATATTTAAATACGTCACCGGCAGCCTCCGGATAGCTATCGGTCAATCAGCCTTGCTAGATAGCAGGGCGCTTATTAAAGTATGCCATCCTTAACCACTTCTTATCAAACCCTCTTTTTTCCTATTTCCAAAATAGTTTCGTTCCTAATCGGTTGTGCATCAATAATATACTTGCTTCCATGGACAGCCTGGCGGAGGCCAGAGACAATGACCTCATCTCAGACGCCATCTTCTTCGGCTTTGCCAAGGCTTTCGACCGTGTCCCACACGACCCCTTGAAACACAAACTGGGAGCCTATGGTATTGAGGGAGAAGTTCTTGGCAGGATTACCTGTTTCATCGAAAATAGGACGTCTAGAGTTAAAACTAGATCACATCTTCAATCTCACTCTCATTTCTGCGGGAGATCTTCAAGGGTCAGTGTTAGGCCCACCGATATTTCTGACCTACATCAATGACCTTCCGGGTAGTATTTCCAGCGACGTCTTGTTGTATGCCGACGACCT
>LUCH01017607.1:0-30672 GCA_013368495.1 Paragonimus heterotremus
GCAAATTTGAAATCGATCGAGGCAGGCAGAACACCACTGTCCTTAGAGCATTCGTCGGAACGATGTGACCACCAGCGTCGGAAGAAAGTTTGCTTTGGAAGGTCCTGACGACTGTTTGGGTCGTCCTGGTGGGCATATGAGAAACTATTTCAAGATGTATGACCTCCGAACATATTGACACGGACCCGGATTATCCCAGGCATTTTACACGAACAAATATCACCATTGTCACCTAACTACATTTCAAACTGCGGGTCATTGTTGAAGTACACATCTCTGTGGACCTCCATTACACTAAATTTAATGTAGCGTGAAACTGCGTGATGCTTTGACCTTAGTTGAGTTACACAGTGCAGTCATTTATTCATTCCAGACAAATCATCGGTATTCCTTGCACAATGCCTACATGAGTCCGGTCCGGAGGTGCAGAATGTGTCGGATGAAGATGTTTTTACCCAACAGAAGGAAAGACTTTTTACACACAAATTGTGCACATTTGCGATTAACATATGCATAAACCTCTATAAATATAAGTCAGGCGACAACTAGATCCCTAGACAATTGGTCGTACCGATTTTCGTGCTGTCTGCTGCGCTGAGTGCACTATGAACCACGAAGACGTTGCCAGAACCTCTACCGAGTGATAGGTGATCACATTTGTTGTCATTTGGAACGAGACTTTAATCGTCCGCCCAGCATTTATTCTGTTCAAGATCAATATACAGTGTACTGGAATCTCTAGCACTGCAGATTTTTAGTTCGTCGTTGTATAAAAGAGAGTTGCTGGAAATATTGTCTGGAAGGTTGTTGATGTAGATACGAAATAATGGAGGACTAAGCACTGATCCACGAGGAACTTCTGCATAAATTATGGAGGGAGATGAAAGGTATGACTCAGTTTTAGATCCGAAAGTTCTACTGTCACTAGCTCCCAGTTTACGCTTGAGGAGTCGTGTTACACGGTCGAAAGCTTCGTCAAAATCGCACAAGATAACATTAAAGATTAGACCATCGTCTTTGGAAGGTTCCACACCAACCATGTAGAGAAGCATGTTGGTTATGCATTATCGGAAAGAAGACATTCTGAGTAGAAGAAAAAGTATTATATGTTAAAAAATGTTTAAAGTTGGCGAGTTTTGACGAACGTTTCCTTATCTTGTATAAAATGCTAGTAGGGTTGATTGGCTCATGGATAGTCAGGGACCGCCGGTCACTGGCCTTGACGATAGGTGTGACCGTAGTCTCTTTCAATTCGCTAGGAAGAACGCCGGTCCAAAGTGTTCATATAAACAGTTTGAGAAAAGGTTTGCCAAGCTAGTGCTAGCCCTTGATGTTGACAATATGTGAAAATAGATTGAATCTCGGAAGCGCAACTGTTGTGTTTAAGGTAATCAAATTTTTATTATCTTTTGCTAGCGTTTTTGAGTTCATCTATGAATCGCAGCTTAATTAACTGACCTGATATTGCAGTAGTATAGGTGTATAGAGTCAAACTCTGATATTATTGTAGTATGATCGTTTCCCAGCTTGGGTGCAAGCTGCCGTAGTCTGCCACTGTGCTATCTTTATTTCAACACTTGATTTCAGGAGCGAATAGAATAGATAAAATCGTGACAGATGAATTATGTCATTCGATGCAGAACACGCGAATGTTCTCAGAGTTACGAGGTGCTGGAAGCGTACATTCCGTTAACGATTATTTTTGAAGTATCCTTCTCGAAGATGGAATCTATTATAATTTTCGTCTGTTGTATACATCTGACGGTTTCTAAAAAGCCTATTCTCACTTTGTGGCTGAAGGTATGGTGTTGTTCAGGTTACACGTGTGAACATAGAAGATGACTTATTTTCAAGTTAAACGACAGCCTACTTTGTTCAAATAATGCTCCAGAAAGTGGTGGTTGATTTAATTAAATGGATAAAAAACTACCACTATCAACAATTATTTAAACGAAATCAACTTTCTTCAATGATGTTCCACGGCAAAATTTCATTCCGTGTAAAATAACTATTGCTCGGATCTCCTAGTCATTGATTCACTGCGCCAACTGATAGTACAGTTTTATGGGTTATTCCGTATAAGTAACCGGATAATTACTTCCATATCAAAGGTTGTGACTCAGTGTGATATTTTCTGTGTTCTTTATTCTACAATATAATTCTGTTCTATTTAATAGATTGTGCTTTGAGGTCTCATTTGCTCAAAATGATTATGAAAATTTACAACAAGAAGCAACATATCTTAGGACAGCAACGTGAGTTTATTGTGCAAAGCAACTGAGCAACACCACCGTTTCTAATAAGGTCACATAAGTGGATAATTATATTAGAGTCACTCCTGCCCATCCTAATTATGTCTATCAATGTTGCAAATTTCTTATTCAAAAAAGATCTCATCTTTTGCACATTGTTGAATTCACACTCATTAAAAAGTGTAATCCCAAATTTGTCGAGTTTTGCACCTCCGTACCAAGTTATCATTTTCGGATTAAGAGAAAGATGGGTTCCAAGGAAAGTGCGGTACTTGATTCTCATGATGCAGACATCTACGCGGATATCAGCGTGCTTTGCCATTAAAATGGATGTTTCTCCAAGGTTGCGGCTGCTTCGCTGAGGGTTACCCAAACTACTGGCATCATACGAGACAAAACAGTTTCAATCTGGCCAATGCAAATTAAGGTAGTATGCCGATACATATTGTAGCGAAAAAGGCGTTCAATAAAGCACAATCCTTATTGTCCAACTCGCTACTTAACATGCCACACGTGCGCTTGCGATTTTGAATCACAATTCCAGTCCACAACATCCCCCGGTTTCCGCTCACACGTCGTGTGCACTTCTGCCCGGTTTAGGTGTGACCAGTGTCTTCTATCCGGGGGTTTTCCGTCTGCTATTCCCCGTCCGTTGATCCGATTTCTTCGAGCGATGGCTTGTCCGGTCGCTCGTGCTGTCCTCCGTCCCTTCACTGTGGGCTTTGAACGTACTCCACAGCCGTGCCGAGATATTTCCGAGAGTGTTGGAATAATCACACCTTCAATTTGGTCATCCATCCTATTTTGGTCGCCACGTCTCGCCCGTTGGTCCGATCCGGTCGAGCAATGACTCATCCGGTCACACACGCCGTCCTCCATCCGCTCACTGTGGGTTTTTGAGCGCACCTCCCCCTGTGTTGAGGTATTCCACCGATAGTTGGAATGCTCGCACCACCTGCCTGACAGTCCACCACAATATATGTAATGACTTAAATGATCATGCTGAAGGAGTGACAGACGTCCAACAGGATTGCCTTGGTTTCCCAACTGGCATTCAGTCGTAACATGGTAGTTAATAGCAACCGTGGATCGGTAATTACAATAGTAACGAAAGGTTTGTCTGCCGCATCGAAAAAGCTACGAGAAGTGTTGATCAGTTTGCAGAAATCTGATGTTGAACCGATTCACCAGCCAGGAACTGAGGTCACGTAGCTAACACACTGTTTAAAGCTTTTGTGAAAGTCCTCTCCTTCGGTGAGCTTCAGTTTGACACTACCGAGGTTACAGACTATATTACAACGTAAACGGTTTTAATCATTGACCTCAAGAAAAGATATCTGGAAGGCAAAGAAACTCACCGATTGGTACCAAATAACAAGTTTCTTGATAGACAACGTACAAAACTGTACTGTGTGTCGGACTATTGACTTGAAGCAAACTAAGGAAACGATATTGATGAGCCAAATCTTTCAAAGTCCCTGACAAATAATATTTGCTGATATTTTTAGGTTTAGCGATAAAATATATTTGGTCTTAAGAGACGACTTCAGCGGCTTCTACGAGTTTGGACAGTTTGGGCGCAGTCGTTGTTAAACTCCTAGCCCAAGTTGCACAATATGGCACATCTGAGGTCTTCTGGGAGAGTGGACCACAGTTCAATGGCACGGTATTCGAAATGTTCACCAGAAGTGGGGATCCAAGCATCGTACGTGTAGCCGATACCACAGTTAGTGGAATGAGAGGGTCGAAGCAGCAGTCAAAATGGAAAGGCTGCTACTGCAATATGCACGAAAATTTTACGTTTAGGTAATGAAACAGAATCGCGTATCTCTAAGGCTAAGGCAGTGTTCGCTAATTTAAGACATCTGTGGCGATAGAGTGGTATATCTCTGAGGCTTAAAGGTCGAGCATATAAGGCGACAGTGAGGGATGTATTACTTCATGGCAGTAAAAAATGGCCACTCAGGACAGAAGACGTGAATCGTCTTCAGGTATTTGACCAACGATTTTTGTGTTCGATCGCCCGAGTGGGGTGATGCCAACAGGTAAGCAACGGGTAGGTTATGAGGCTGATTTATGTTGTTGAATGTCAAGAAAGTTCATTCCTTTAATCTCTAAATTTGCACAGACTTGGGTGGCTAGGTTATGAAATAAGGAGACCAGCTAGTCGTCTGCCACACAGAGCACTGTTTTCCGACGCTGCGGCCGATTGGCGTCCGGCGCGAGGTAAACAGATGATGACCTGACGTAGGGAAATGAAATCGTTCAAGAAGGAGTTGGTAAGTTGTTTATCGGGTTTGTTTCCTAGGCTGCAGACATAGGAACTCAAACAGTCGGTCACTAGAAGCGTTAGACGAGATGGCCGCTAATCGAGCTCAGTGGCGTGAATGTTTTCGTTGTTTGGCTGAGTTGTCTGCGAAGTAAGTGCACCTAGTGACGCGGGATAGTGAAAGCTGTAAGGAAGCTGTCCTGCTGATAACGCCTTACTTTCACTTACAGCTCGGTTGCTTGCTTGCAAGGTGTAGCCGCCTTGATGTTGTACGTTTGAATATAGACGTAGCTGTTTTTAGTAGTTAAGTCCTTCCCATTCTCATTCTTTCTTCTCTCTCACTGTACAAGATGTTTATTTATGGTCGTGTGGCAGTTACGCAACAATGAGAATCACTGATGAGAACACCTTGGTCACCGAACGAAACCAAAGTGCATGGTAGGCTGAGACGCTGAATAATAAACCACTGCGCTAGTATTCATGATTGTGTGTGGGTTCAGATACTGCTAGGATGCTAATACCTAGACAGGAGAACGATTAGGGATCTCAACCAAAGCCTTTTGCTCAAAAGTCTGTATCGCAAGGCAGTGGGTGGGTGGCAGTGTACCCGAACCGGTACTTGTTGTGGAAAAAGATGTCATCCTTCTTTCAACCCCCATTCGTGAGACTGTGATTGTTCAGACCTCCGCTGGTGACCTGCCTGGCATGACTGACTCTATCGGTGTGGTGGCCACACCGTCCAGTTTAGCACAATAGGTCATCGAGATGCGTAAACCGTCACAGCGCGTCAAGGTCCAGTCTCGTTGTGAGGTATTTGAGAAATGTGAAAACTCGCGAGTGATAACCGGGTTGAGAGAAACAGTCTTCGCTGGTTGAGTCACGTACTTCGCATATCAAAGAAGTGTTTGTCGCACAGTGCACTATGGCTGCTGGTGGTTATGAGAAGGTCAAACGACGATGTGGCCAAGGGATAGGAAGGCCTTGAATGTCTCGCCAAGAAAGATTGATAAGATCCGTCTAACCAGTTGGGGATTTCGCGATTATCTTCACCGCTTGTTGGAAACTTCATTTCACATGGCAGTATGTCCCAGTTGATAGCGACCATGCATTCGCAAGATTGCCGGCTGTTCTTTTACGCTTTCTCGAGGCTGTGCTGTTTTTGTCTTCTTTCTGTCTCCTCTGTCCTACTTTACGACTATATTATTTTGTTACTTCGTCGACCAAACGGCAGACTGCGCTGAATACGGCTTAAGACAGAAAATGAGCAAGAGGATGTCTGCCAAGATATGGCAACATCAGTTACCACTGATCGTTTCCGTTAGCTGTCTTCCGTGCTTCTAACACCGCCTCACATCCGTTCGGATCGGGGATCATCCTTTACATATGAGAAACTGAAGCGCACACCACACAGTGGATTAGGGATCAACAGAAAAACGCCATATAAACCTCAACCGAACATCTCAGTAAACGTTTAAAGGATGACTTGACTGTCCATCTCGCTTGCTGCCAGGCCCAACTCTCTTCTAATCAGTTAGAGAGAGATAGTTCTCTTTAACGAATTTCATGTTATCCATTCTGTTATGTGAACCGCTATGAACACTGCTTCACGAAAGCTATTGTTCCAATACAAAAGAACCTGAGACCTACCGGCTGTACAGGTGAGTGACAAGATATGGGCAGTCTGATTTTCTGAAATTCCACGGTGACGAAAAGAGAGTAGTGGTGTAAAAATGGTCATCAGTTGTACGAATTGGCAACGGGAAGGAAAGTGAAGTGGAGTCGAATGCGTTTTGGAAAAAGGGTAATGCAGGGTACGAGGAACCTCCCAACACGCAAAGTGTTACCAAGAAACAGGGGAAAAGGAGAGAATGTAAAAGGATTGGATCCGTCGAGCCATCAGTACGATATCAACTACTGTCGGCCCATCAAGCAAACTGGCATGACAACATAGTGACCAACTCAGATTACACTTTGATGCAGCATCAAACTTTGTCATGATAAATACCTGAGCAAAACAGGTAAAATAGCACGCGTGAAAACAAACGAGCAACAAGATGAGCACAGCCACCCAATAATGAACCGGAAGCTTCGAGATCAGCTGTATATCTTCAATTCAGTACTACTTCTTGTCTATAGGATAACACAAGGTAATCTAACAAAACTGGAAATCAGTAGTGAAGGTTCGGGGATTTAGGTTATTTCAAAATTGAACACAACCCACACTTGGTCGCAGCCTTCGCATTCAGATAAGCCTTTCGGCTAGCCCACTTCGAAAGGAAGCACTAGACGCGGGTTCCGCTTTTATTGAGCTCATCAGCAGTGCATCTCCCTCTGTCCGGATCGGAGTTTGCACTCTGACCCTCGTGCTTGTGAGATTAGCGCGTCAACCACAACGCCAGCAACCTCACAATAGGCATGAACGGATAATCAAATCTAAACGCCCAACCACAACCTTGTATGAATAGTATTCAGCTTGCCCGATCATTTCGAAAGGAGAATGAGCAGAATCACTCTGTTCTATCCAATCGATAACCCCGTGATCAGGACTTCTCAGTTAGGTTGAAGTTACTGTCTTCATTAAACAGCTGACCACTATTGCCAGTGAGTCACAACCATACACCAAAAAACCGATGTTCCTCTCTTGGTTCATTACTATCAAGTTTTGCGGTTGTATCCTTTGCAAACACAATTATCTACAAGTGTTTACCAATGAACGTCGAGTTTTCCACAAGATATCATTAACCATCATTGACCAGAGCAATCACTAGAAATAAACACTTCTAGATAGTTGACAGCTGCCGATATGATGGTTGACACAATAGTCTTTATCGTTGATGTTTCACCACCAAAGCTTGACAACTGTGTCAGCATAATTATATACATTACCAACAACGTTTACAAGAGATTCTTCACATATGGATGAACGAAGGGCATATGAATCGTACTCAGAAGCACTCCACAATTGTTTTGAAAGCTTTGCGATTCCCTACCATTCATTGCGATATGTTGGAAACGTCGTGAGCTGAAATCTTTGCCTAACTTAAAGTACAATGAATGCAGTGCTCTTTCATGCTGAAATTGTGGATCTACACTACGACAAGCTAGCTGAAATGGTTTCGTTGTTTAAAGATGAGAAACTACCGTTATCCTTATATAATCATTCGAGAACAATCGAGTTTCCAGTAGTCGAATTGTGTATATTTGACTCTTACGCTGGAACCGAGGTGCCACTCACGCCTTTCTATGAGCACAATCTTTTGTCCCGTTTAACTCCACGTCGACAATGCAGTTAATGATGGAGTCAGATAGTCAACACATGTGATAGGGATGAAGCTCTACCAGATGGAACTAGGCGCTTTAGCCCAGTTTACACAACAACTTGGCCCCTGGTTAACCTAGCTGTTTTTGCGAAAACGATGTACAGTATAAAAAAACTATATCGCCCCTTTTTTAGCCACAGAACTGTTGATTGGCCTTCCCAATGCCGACGCAGTGATTACTCCGGCGACCAGTGTGCCCCGGTGATTCCATTTTGCACGACCATTTTCACTTACGATAATCACTGTAACATAATAACACAACTTTCGATAAGGTTTGTGAGGTATCTCCATTGAAAATGAGTATGCAGTAGTAGCTGATCTTGGAGTTGCGGTTGGCAAATAGGAATCAGGAAGATATCTAGAAATATATCAACTTAATCATTTCACTTAATCCGGGTTACAGGGATCAAAAGTCTCAGAGACACTCAACGACCGATGCCCAACAGCTGTTTAGTAAGAGAACCATGAAATTACTAATCGGCTCCCTCGGTCAGCAGAGATAGAATGCCTTCAGTTAGTCAATTCAAAATGTGTTCGACCTGTCGCACTGGACTTGTATCTGTATGAACCAGTTGGTACCGTCATCACAGTGCAAGTTATAGGGAGGGATTGTTTAGGAAGATCGCGTTGTAGACTGCTGGCTTTATTGTCGAATCGGTGAACTCGAACCACTAGTTTACTCTGATCCGTTCGGCCAAAGTTGAAACTAAAACACTGAGTTCTCTTGATCCAGTTCACGAATAACGATAGAAGACATACGTCGCGGGATGTTAACATATCGTTTACTCTGTTCAGTCACAAACGTAAAATAGTAGAATATATAGGACATGGGGATAGCAGACAATAAAAACAATCAACGACTGGATCCACATGAAACAAGGACCGTTATCAGTTCCAAGTCAGACAAACTGCGTGGGTCAACAGTTTATGAACACACATGGCCGGACGGCAAGAGTTGATTAACACTGCCTCGGAGAAAGCAAACAATTGCGGGTTCCGATTACGAAACAATATTTGAAACGAGTTGGCGGGGTCAACAACGTGACCTGTTTTCATGATGTGATTTGCAATGGATGAGGTCAGATTTCGTCTCAATCACTCTGTTGCCATTGCGTGTTGCGTCATGGCGCGCACCAACCACTTAGGCATATGTCCAGCCATTCTTTGTCGTAAGCACTGATCTGTTCTGCCGATATAGGTGTCACCGCAACTGCAAGTGAGCTGATAGATTACATGTAAGGCAGAACATTTCGGTAGGTCACGATTAAGAACTAGCTGAACGACAATCCTAGTTGTGAGTAGCAACCACAATTCGGTCGCAGGGTATGTACGAGTTAGAGCCCATTGTAATTTTTGACTTACGTTAGTTGTGGTATGGTCGCCTTTGAAAGATGGGTTCGAAAAGGCCTGCTTTATAGAAACCGTACTCACGACAGTCTTGATCAATCGTTCCTAACTGTGAATATCAATGAATTTCTGAGGATATCCGTTTGTGATTAGCACCTTCTTTAATCTTTTTTTCTGTCCTTGCAAGCAATCATCGGTGCAGATCTCCCGGACTCCACGAAACAGGGTTCTCAACAGACCTCGTCTTGTATATACTGATGTTTTGCGTTCGTGACTGAATAGAGTAAACGAAATGTTAACATCTAACGACGTTTGTCTTTTATCGTTATTGTTGAAATTTAAATCTGTCTGCTTTACATAGTATATAAGTACGCAACGTTTACCTCCACTCTTCAAGATGGTCTTCCATCACAGCTGACGTCATGCTGTCTCCAGTTTTTATTTGGCCTCCAAACTTGCATGCCGCCTTTGTAAATCTCATTTTTGTTTGCCACAGAGATGAAATTTCCCTTACTGTCCCTTGTGGCATACCAACTTTCGACGGCTGCGTGCAAAGTTTTCCAGTTAGAAACCTCCTGATCTCATTCTTTTGTGTTTACACCGAAACAAATGCGTTCAAGCAACAATCACTTGTGCTGACCTGCACCGTTTGGCCTCAGTTACTATGACGGACTAAACCTGACTCATGAATGAGGGTAAACATATAGGGTGAAGTCAGTCACAACGCGTCAGGTTTACTTTGAATGTGATGGAGATGAAGTTAGTTTGACATAGGATACGAACGTTTTTATAAGTAAACTGTTACAAGAGCGAAATTCAAGTCTAGACTTTTCTGTCAAAATGAACTGGCTAACGAGCTCATCGGAACGTGACAGCTGTAAATATCGTTAAACATACAGGTAACAATAGCAAACTGCAAAAGTTAGAAATACAGCAAGTTTAAAATATAACACTCATGTTGTGGACGGCTGGTTGAGGAAGCTTCGGAATAAATCCAAGATGTTTGGTGTTAAGTTGGACTTTGAATCCAATTGAAGTTTGGTCTGAATGCAGACTTGTTCCGCTTCATTTAACAAACCCAAATTATCAGCTTTACTTATCTGAAAAATATTTACGATTTTAAACACAGCATACCTCAAATACAAACTTCCTCAAACTATTCAGGACGTTATCGGTACATTCAAGGAACTCGCTGTGAACGTAACTGGTTAACAGTTTAACAAGAATTCGTTTTTCGATGAGAAGAAGAATTTGTGGATTATTGGTTCGAACCAGCTGAAAAACAAACGAAGTTTACTCAAATCTTGAAACATACTGCAGTAACTAAGTCCACGAAGTGTACAGATTGGTATGGCGAATCTTCATCAACTGTCGCTGCTTGCAGCAGTTCAGCCAGAATACTATTCCATGGACTATGGATCAAATGGTTGCCTATAAAAATGGTTGCGTATTACAAGGGACGTTAAACAAACTTACCAATATCAAAAGAGGCTCCAGAGCTGCAGGTGGTTTTCGACAGTAGAACTTCATAAGTGCGGATGGAAAGACATCGCAAAAACTCTTCTACCGGGTCCATCATAAATGTGTACAAACACAAAGCTAGCTACACAAAAAATTTTGAATGCACACTTAGTCATAGTAGAACGAAAAGTCTAAGTACATCAACATTGAAAACCTACTCATTTAATCAATTACTTGTTGTGCAAAAAGTTGGTCAGACAACACTGTTTGCGCTAAGCAAACTAGACGTCCCAGGTGCGCTGATCTCGTCTTCGGTTGATATCACCTTCATGTACACGCACGTAATTTTTAATATCACACGCCTGAGTGAGGTTTGTTGAACATAGGTGGCTATTTGGCTGAACGATTTTTACACTAGCCTGCATGTCCGCACAAACAGCTCCCCTTCAAACCTTGCACCCAGCAGACATTTTCTGTGAGTGAAAACTTCAAAACAACCTCCGAAAAAGCGGAATTTAGCGGGGGTGTAGAGGTCGCAAGTTGCGACACCGAAAATGCTAGTCAACTATCCTGTAGGAACGCTGACATATGTACAAGCGGTGATGTGGTGGCAAAAGCCTCAAAGGAGGGCCATCAGAACCACTCGGTAGAACACACCGAGTCCGAACTCACCACCCCCGGTTATCGGTGGATTTCATTCCTCTGATAAATATTATGCTCTGTGGCTTCGACCGGCATTGCGTGCCCAAGTCTCACTCCTAGTGGGAGTTATTTATCGTCCTCTCTCATCCGACGTCTCTAATGACGACACTCTTCTTGTAAACCTAGACAACTTCCTAGGGCTACAAAACTTTACTCATGTGCTTATTATGGGTGACTTTAATATACCCAAGATAAACTGGGTATCAGTTTCTCACCAGGATTGTGAGAGTGGATTCTCGACTTCTTTATCGAGGCTGATACGACGGAGAGCGTGGGCACACCATGTCAACGATCCGACACGACATTGTCCTGGTCAGATTCCCCCTCTGTTCAACCCAGTTATCACTAATGAGAATCACCTGGTACACAGAGTGATCATCAAACCATCATTTGGACATAGTTACTACTCTCTGCTAATTTTTGACCTTATCTAGTACTGGTTACAACGACCAGCAAAAAGATTTCACATTTGGAACTTCTAATCAGGCTGATTTTAACGGCTTGAGAAGCTACCTAGGTTTACTTCTTCTTGATTACGACTCCGTCGACCACAACTACCGTGAGTTTAAAAGCGCAATTGAGAAAGCATACGACTTATTTGTACCTGACAAACTGTACGATCTTTCTTATCAGCCATCATTTTCGTGCAGACTACGTCGTCTCCCCGATGAACGTTCCCATTTGTTCGCGAACCATAAGCTTACGGGAAACTCGGAGGACCTAAACACGTTCCACATTGTCCGAAATAGGTGTAGACGAGAAATCCGTGAACACACCAAACTCGTACAAGAAAAGGTCATTTTGAGAGCCCACGGGAACAACATTTCTTATTTGAGCATACGCGACGACTAAGAAAGAATGAACCCTCGAGTCTTGACTTGCGACTGCCTGACGGGGAGATCTCATCCGACTCCCTAATTGTTGCCGAGTTGTTCAGGGAGTACTACTCGGCAGTCTACATCGTTTTACCACCGGATTGGCACTTTATCCTTCCGGTGAAAAGGTCCCGGTAACCACTCGTTACCGCACAGTTTTCCGTGCTAGAGGTTGAAGACCATTTATTCAAGGTTAATTCATATAGTGCAATGGGTCCTGACAAGATCCATCCCAGAATTCTCAAAGAAGCAGCCGCTAGTCTGGCAGAACACTTTTATAAGCTGTTTAAACAGACACTCCAGACTGGCATTCTCCCTAGCGCATGAGAAGAGACGACGGTCACGCCCATATTTAAAGCGGGTGACCAGCACGCTCCCGCTAGCTATCGGCCAATCAGCCTTACTAGTATTTCGTGTAAGATAATAGAGCGCTTGTTAAAGCGTGCTATCCTTAACCACTTTTTATCAAACCATCTTTCCTCCACCCAACATGGCTTCCATCCTGATCGGTCATGCGTAACTAATATGCCTGTTTCATGAACAGTCTGACGGAGGCCAGAGACAAAGGCCTCATCTCAGATGTCATCTTCTTCGACTCCGCCAAGGCGTTTGACCGTGTCCCACACGGCCCCCTGAAACATCAACTGACAGCCTATGTTATTCAAGGAGAGATTCTTTGCTAGATTGTTTCTTTCCTTGATAACAGAACGTTTAGAGTTAAAACCGGATCAGACCTTTCATCTCCCTCTTTCATTTTTGCGGGAGTTCCTCAAAGGTCACTATTCGATCCTCAGTTATTTCTGATCTACATCAATGACCTTCCGGAAAATATTTCCGGCAACGCCATTCTATATGCTGATCACCTAAGAATATGAAATGTTACTGATCCCAGTACACTACAGATTGATCTTGACGCGATTAGGCGTTGGTCGGACGATTGGAATCTCCCACTAAGTGACAACAGGTGCGCACATATGCCACTCGATGGAGACTCTGGGAATGCCTTCGTGATTCATACTGCATCTGACATAGCAGATATCATGAGAATCGATCTGAAAAAAGATCTTGGCATCTGGTTGTCGTCTAACTTATCTTTCGTGTATCACCATGAGATGGCGACAGAAAAAGTAGTTGCTGCTCTTAGGATGTCTAGGCGCACTTTCCCGCATAGAAAAGGGAACGCTTCAAACGCTTTACGGGGTTTATATAAGACCGCTCCTCGAGTATGCTAATCAGGTCGTGTATATCGGCCGGAAGAAAGACATACTAGCTGTTGAGCGTGTCCGGCGCGTGGCTACCAAACTAGTCACGGGCCTTAGTAGTGTCGCATACGAGTCTCGATTTGAAATTCTTGATCTATACCCACTTGAATTTCGACGACTCCACGATGATTTAATTCTCACATACTTCTTTCTTAGAGTAGGTCTTGTTGAACAGTTCTTTATTATAGCGAATGATGACGGCCGGCGAGAACATAACAGGAAGCTTTTAAAGCTTCGTCCTCGGATCTTATTTAGGCAGCAGTTCTTTTCTTACAGGGTCATTAACCCATCGAACAGTCTTCCTTCTAAAGTCGTTAGCAGCGCTTCTAAAGGTTGCTCTAAATTAGTACTTTATTCTCATTCACCATAAAATCCATTTTGCAAGTAACCTTACACTGTTCTTCGTAATTACTGCAATCTCCAAGAGGGATGCTGCACCCTGTTATCAATGATTGCTTTTTAGATCAACAGACGCCCGTTTGATGCCGAGCAAGAAAAACCGACTGGTTCCTGGAACCTTGGGCTTCTGCTTCGAACCCGTATATCAATCGCTGAATCACTGAAGAAAGGGTATACAGGCAGAGGTCAATACTAGGTACGAATCACCAATTATAGCAGCTCCAGGACAAGTGACCAGCTAGACAGAAGTAAAACCGGCGTAGTCTGTCAGATAGGTCAGTTAGAGCGTCAATTGATTTTGGGGAAAGTAAATGGCGGAATCATAATATTGATGTGTTAAGATTGTCGTCTCATCCAGCCAACAATGCAAATAAGTTCGGTCGAGCAACAACCTGCCACCATGTGGCAGTGAGTTCAGTCCCACCAAATTTATTGACAGCGCATTTGGCCTTTGTAATTTCGATCGCTCCTGTGAAGTTCTAAATCCCTGTCTAATTAGCTTGATGTTTTCAAAGTAAACTTTATGACCCGTGTCTAACGTGTGATCAATGAATGCGCACTCGCTGATCATGGCGCAATACTCTAATTGACAATGGGGTGCTTTTCTAATGATTCTTTGTGTTCATCTACTCTAGCTCTAAGTTCTCACGAAGTCTACTCAGTACAAGTTCGCGAACAGCTCTTGCATTTTATTCTATAAACAAAGTTGTTAATTCTTCCAACAGGCAAGAAATCCTTAAACTGTAACAAGAATTCTCCCGTTAGTGACCCATTTAAAAAATCCGTCCTGATACCTATCTTGTTCAAAACCTCACAAATAGCTTCTGACGTCTCCTCTTTGCATGGAATAACAACAGTCAGCAGCTAGGTTTGCTTTCTCGTCTAAGGTAGTGTCGCACATTAATAATTGTCTATTTGCTTCCAATGCTGCCGCTTAGGATACATTGGCTAATAGTGATGTGACATAAAAACTAACAAGTGTCTCATCGAACTTGACAGTTATTGAGCTAATTGATTTACAAAGCCGTAAAACATGATGAAACAACCCGGCTTTCCTGTAAACAGTTGTAAAATTTCTGTCACACACTATGTAGTGGACAGTAAATTCTATCAACAGTAGTTTTGGGAGGAATATGGGGGTCACAAATTTCCGGTAATTCATAAAAGCGTGTGGCTAAGGTGGATATCGAGTAGAACCTGTGACACTTCCCATGCCTTAACTCGTCTTTCGCCATGTGCAAATACTAGCTCACATCCTACTTATCCTTCTATATATATATATATATATATATATATATATATATGATACTCTCGTATATGTTCTTTTACGTTCGCTTCATAGTCTGCTTCACCAAGCATGAAACTGACTCTGCTTTATTCACCGTTGTTATGGCAATAGTTCCATCTGATTACAGTCCTGTGCTGCATTTTTGTCTGGTGTGAATTCACATGTCCCTTTCTGTTCAAAAGCACGAATACCGACCAACTACGAACGTAGATACTCTGCATCCTCTTTTGTCAAGTTAGAAAGTGCTGCTTGAACACTTGATGTACCCTCTTCTGATTTTAATCGTGACCTACACATAGCATTGTTCTAACCATTTTCTGGGACAGTATGTTCTGTATGTGACCATATTTCGTTAGATAAGTTGACTACGCAACTATGTGTGCGGAAGTCACTTCCCGATCGCATCAAACACCAAGCGTGATGGCAAGTAGCTAACACGTTTTCCAACTTACGTATATCTTTAACACGCTATTCTTAAACCGACTCGATTTTTAATGATTTCTCCATTCAGCAGTCGAAATCTCCTGATGGAAACGTAGTCTTAAGATTTTTGCGCAACTGGCCTGCATAATCTCGGATGTCACTGAAGCGCTCTGTAGCCTAGTAATTCCGCTGTTTCAGAAGCACTTTCTATGCAAAAAAGGCAATTTTCCGCTAAATTCGTGAACTGTCTGGAGGCTTTACGATCAGGAATTTATTACTAATACACTAGATATTGAGACTACGATGATTAGCCCAACATGCCTCAAGCATAACAAAACAAATTTTTTCACCTGGTATTTTCCGAACGCGTGGTCCGTAAGTGTACGCCACTAGTTGGACTATGCCCCAGAGATATTCTGTGA
Source organism: Paragonimus heterotremus (assembly GCA_013368495.1). Lineage (NCBI taxonomy): Eukaryota > Metazoa > Platyhelminthes > Trematoda > Plagiorchiida > Troglotrematidae > Paragonimus > Paragonimus heterotremus. The sequence goes on from LUCH01017607.1 coordinate 16,021, forward strand.
GATTGATTCCAAGTGATCAAACAAGCCTTATGGAGATTTGCTTGAGACTGATATATTGCATAAGTGGGTATGCGCACAATCATTTCGAATTACACCGTAATTCTGGATGGACGCTACACTTGAAGTCAGTCCAAATGAACGGGACGATTAATGGTACTGTTAACAAAGGTAACTTAACTTTCGCGGTTATCTAAATGGCGGACTACACGTAGACTAAACCACCAGTATCCTGTATTTTCGGAAGAGCATGCCATCTTTTAATCACTCACCTTAGATTTCTACACTCGTACATTTCCACTCAGCCATTGAAGATGAAATCGCGCTCCAGCAATCTCTCTCCACGCTCCAATCCATCACTTCATACTTAGTAACTGTCGGCCAGCATTTAGAACATGATACAGCTATGCTCAGTGTGTACAATTAACCCGTCCGATCTGTGCAGACTATGAGCTGCAAACCACCCTTTCGGTTTTTGTCAAAGAATGTACGCAGTCTGCTTTCGATCCACCAGTACGAACACCTTTTGAATCACTCTAGTCTAGGTGAGTTTCTTGAGATGAGGATTTTGTCAAACTTAGTCGGGACATAAGTTCAGTGCTTGTATTACACATCCATTCTACACAGCGGTGACCAGGACGTAACATCACATAGGCTTCAGTCGCTTCATGATGAGTCACGTAGCTGTGTTTAAACAAGTTATAAATTACACATACAACTACACTACTTGAAGTTACGTTTACTGAAGATGCGCTTCTTCCCTATTTTCTATACCTTTAAAGGTGACTCAGCAAATCAGCTTTTTAATTGTTGACTATGTAAACATCGACTAACTTTTGATAACAAACTGACGAAGTTCTTCCTAGTTCAGTGGAGTTTAAAACGGCCTTAATTGAATCCATAATTTTAAGCCACACATGAGGCAGTCAATACATCATCTATTCCTCTGTGCCGGAGAGATGCGACGACGCAACACTGTATACAATTTTTTCATAAAGGGCAAAATAGGGTAGTGACGTGTTAATGGAAGAAATGGAGGATTCCCGGATTGAAGTTCCAGCATCTAAACATTCGGAAAACAACTCAACAATATTGCTTTTAAGCCACTCAAAGTGAGCAATTCCACATGCTCCAATGACATGGATGTATGCACTATGTAAACGTGAGTCATGCATATCCAAAACTGTAGTTGAGAACGAACTCAAATTTTCAAACGAAATGTTGGTAGACATTCGAAAATAATAACCCACCTCGCAGTAATAATTCACGTGTTCTTCACTGTCACAACTGGGCCAAAGTGTACCGCATCCCGGAATGTCCGATGAATGAAGCAAGCACAGTAAAGCTGCCGCTTGAATTTTCTGTGTGTTTGCTAAACTGGGTACACTGCTTTTCAAAATGTCCAAGATCACCTCAAAGTGCAAAAATATAGCCTGAAACGTGAGGTAGAAACAATGCATGAGAGGCATGTTGTCCAGTTAAAGGTGCAAAACAGTGTAAAACTAGATAACTTAACCCTTTCCAGTTCAAGATATCTCGATATCACTTTCTTGTGTCTCGATATCAGCTTAAAATGCTCCAAGCGGGTTAGCATGGTTTCACTGGCCAACAGAGTCGCACGGCTAATGTGTATATGAGTAAGCTGAAAAACACAATGATCGTTTGGTCTTAACGGAGTGAGAGAACACGGTTCTTTCTGGTGATGAGAATAAACAAAGTTAACTCGTTTGGATACATTTACCTGAGACATATTGAAGTGACAACGAGACACATGAAAGTGATGTCCAGATATCTTAAATTGGAAAAGGTATAGATCAAACTCCGTTAAGGCAAATTGGCACGGTCAGTTTCGGATTTGACCAGCTGCACTGCGTATGAGCACAAGGACTGCAAACGATTATCATAATATCTCACATTTATACCGACGTTCTTTGATCCGTTTCATTTGTGTTTGGACGTATCGGACGAAAGTAGTCAGAATAAGGGTCGAACCAGCAACCATAGGCAATACGAGCCGAAGCTTCCAACCGTTTGGCCACTAGGTGTCACTTCGTTATGTAGAGATATAGTATTAGACATGTGCTGCGTAAAAATTTGGAGATTCAATTTGCATAAAGTGAACATCGCTGTAATGTGATCACCGCTATCGAATTCGGATAGACCGTTCAATCAGCTTATTTCGAAAAAAGTACTAGGTTCAAGTACATCAACAAGGCACATCCCCAAACATCATAGAGATGAACTGTGGCTACGTTCGAGCGCATCAACCGTACTGACCATAAAGCTGGCACGATCGAACTACCGTACCTAAAAGCTCAGTCACATTTGCTTGTGAGTGCTACGTAGGTCGTCTGATTGTTTCGAGTGGAGACGCGGCAACTGTCATGTTAGATCGAACCGTTAACCTGACGACTGTGTTAATGAGTTGCTAATTTACGTGTGCCAAGGCAACAACTTTGTCTTCCGTTATCCCACTGTTTCGCCAAATACACTAATTTTCGTTCTGCTGTTCAACGTTTGGATGATTCTCCGGTATTTTGCTGTGTTTCAGCTGCAAGAACGTAGATAATGAAGGGATTTAGGTGTGAAATGGAAAATAGTGCTGTTTGAATCGTTATGATTAAAGTCCCCGTGAATTCAGACCGCACAAAAGGAGTCACGCATAGTTTCATGATCATAACCATCACATTCAAATAGATTTTCTAGCCTAACTTCTTTCGAAAAAAAGCATCAGACTCGAGTTTCGCTCTTATTAGCATTCGTGAGTTATGCATACTCTTGTCACAATCGGCGTTAGAACTCCGATCACGCTTTCATCAGACAATCGTGTTGACTACTGCGCACTGATATCCACAACTGACGAGCCCTAACAAAAGCGAAACTCAAGCCTAATGCTTCTATTTCAAAGGAGTTAGGTTGGAAAGTCTCTCTGAGTGCAAAGGTTGCGATCAACTGTAAGTGATGTTTAGCTTGAAAGAAAACAGGACAGTGGTTTGCAGCACTCGACTCGCATGACCTACACAGGTACCTCTTATCAACCGCATGGCTCAAGCTCAAACTTGTACTTTTACTGACTTGTACTGATTGGTCAATCATGGAGCGCGAGCAAATAAAGCTAGTCGAAGTTACTGCGGACGCCTCATTGAATTTCCCTCATGTGACGTGTGATGGAAACCGGTCATTTATTCTATCGATACTTCTCACTCGTCTCTAACTGTGACGTCCACTCATCCATCCAACCAAACATAAATCCGCCGAACGTGCCATGTTGACCAACTGGAACGTAGATGACAAACCAACGAGTATCGTGTCAACTTTGGGAGGCTAGATGGATTAGAACTCTCATGCGATGCAATGTGATCGTTGTATGTGCATCTCACATCCGTGTTAAGACTCAAACTACATTCTGATTGGTTGTGCCTACATCGGCCAACGGCTCATACATCCACCCACTTCTGAATGACGCCGACCGCTTGTAAATGTCGGAACGTAGTTTGTACTTTTTCTGAGTCACTTGTACTCAACGCTGTTTTCGCCTGTAGAGCTTAACGGTGATTGCGTCCGAACAGCAACACAAGAGTGGCATCGCGTTACAAGAACCTGTCCGATAACTTTTAATTTGCAACCTCCGGAGTCTTATTGGCATGTTGCTGCCAGTACAACCGAAAATGATTTACAAACTACTCGGATATGCTACCGACTAGTACTACTTACAATGAAAACCAAAAGTTGAGGGTGGTTCGTCACTTCGACGCACTTGACTTGCAACCATAAATTTCCTTAAATGATGCTCTGGTTATACTTGACCGGACGTGGGGTTTCAGAATGGTAGTGTTTACAGAAAGATTCAAGTTTTGGCAGTTGAAGCCAGACGCTCTGGAACGGCTGGAGCAGTTCGGTAATGTGATTATTCGAGTATCCCAAATAGTAAGTTTGAAGGGATTATGCTAACCCAACAGCTTATCGCTGGAATAAAAGATAAGCGTATTCGTGAGACAATGCTTACTAAAGACACAGCGAAGCTGTCCAAGAACCGGGCTTTTAAATTTGCCAGGATTAAGTCAGCAGCAGTTGAACACCGAAAAGTGTTCAGTGGAAAAACTAACAGTCCTAACATCAGCAAGATATAACGCTGTCATCCCACACCATCGACAACTTTTCCAATGCGTTGTCGATGTGGCGGTAGACAGTATAAAGCAGACAGTCAGAAATGTCTGGCTCATAAACATGATCGCAAGAGCTGCGGTAAACGAGAATATTTAGCTCAATGCTGTAGATCCCGTCAGGTAGCGCAAATATGTCAGGATATGCTTGGTGATGACTTGTCGTAATTATCAACAGAGCTCATTTACCCACTAATTGATGCCACTCACACTGTGTAACAACAGCGCGGATTTCCAGAGCACAGGCTCCCTTTACCGGATATTGGAATGGCGACTACTTGTGCACACCGGCGTAGGACAACTACTGACATGGAGTAGGATTTCGATTTTTCGATAACAACAATTCCTTCAGTTTTCTATGAAAGTAATTTAAGTGGTTTGTCATTAAATCTTTCAATCCATAAGTCTAACAACTATTCAAATTCATGCGTTCACATTCGAGACTTTATTATGCTGAATCTATACCTCGAATAGAACTCGGCTACTGCCGCCATGTGTGTGGCTTTTTCAAACAATCGAGCTACACTCGGTCGATGAGCTACCAGTCAAGCTGGCTGACGATCGGTTCCTCAACGTTGGATTCAGAGAAGTTACCGGATACGTTTCGAGTAGCCTACAAAGTTCTAGCCAGTCAAACTTGGACATTCAAGTAATAGATCTTGACAACAGCTGAAGTGATCGTTATCAGATTATATAATCCAATACATTGTACACAAAATACTTCCCTGTTCTGGATTGACCAACACTTCTGCCCCGTTCCCATACAGGAAAATAGCTAACATGGTGAATGACGAGTTCCGTTACTTTGACGTTGATCAGTTAGATACATAAGTTTTTAAGTGTACAAATTTCTGTAGGTGAATGTGTGTAAATAAGATTGCTCCACTGTTTTCCGCATGAACAGTAATGCCTGGAACCTCAAAATTCCGTACGGAAGTACAATGCTGCCCAGCCTGTACTAATATGAAGCAGTTGACAGTAATAGCTATTAGTCATAATATAGTGGGGCCTGTGACTTTTCCTTTGCGGCACTGATGGCGTCATTGTTTGGTGACTTACTTTGTCGAACTGATTGCTGAACTGTACAGGAGGCAGTGACCGAGAACACCCCGTGACGATCGCGCCAATACACATCATGTTCTCCAGTTCCTCCGGACTAATGCTATAGCGCTGGGCGTGGGAGAACAACACGCCCTCGTTGCCATCCCAACCCGCCTCGACATAAAAACAGTGCAGCGTATCGTGGGCGCAGAGCGACGAACACAGAAGCTTAACCACTAAAAACACCACAACATACAGAGAAAAAGAAAGAAACAAACAGAAAGTAGGGATCTCTTAAATCAACACTTACGTGACCGAAAGAACCAGTTACTACTGTACATTAAACCTGAAGGCAGTCTAACTGTAACGTTTTGACGACGGTCATTTATAGATAACAATCGTTGAACAATAGTAACTTATGGTAAAGACTAGGTATTATTTATTCAACTTATATTCCATGATCGAATTCATTCCCGAACTAGCTCGTCGCGCTGTTAAGGCGCCCACCCTGTTGCCGTTCCAGGGATCCTCCGTCGTGAGAAGGAAGAAAAAACCACTTGACTCAGTCCTAACTAGCGGAACTGATCAAATCGGTTGAGACTTTTTATACCGTTATGCACATGTGCGATCCTAACCCTTCCTTATGATGTGGTGGGAATATGTGGACATTATGTGCCCTATAAATAATTTGAAATTACCGTCCTATTTGCACACGTTTTGGAGCGGAACAAAGCTCTATATTTCGAACGCGTCTTTTAGCTTGCCTTGGGAGCGAATACGGGACAGTCGCAGTACTTTTCGGGACCGAGGTTTTCGCGTTAATTATTACCGGGACGAGAATCTGAATCCTGCCAAGCGAATTACGATAGCTAGGACGAACCAGCGTACCGTTTAGGAGGGTTTACAGAAAACGCAAATACTGTATGATTGATAATAAGACTGAGCACTTTCGCACGCGTTGTTCTGATCACTCCATTTTAGTGGGACATGTCGTGTTCATGTGGTATGTGTACAAAAGCATCTATTGTATTGTTCTGCTAGTACCTAAATGTTCGTCGTTATTAGTTCCTGCGTTTCAGCTGGCGTTATCGATGCAAGCTGTATTAAGAAACAACAGTTCAATGCATTTTTCAATGACAAGTGGACTTCTTAAGTTTGCTTGATTAGTTCAACAGAAGTGGGACCGTTTGCTCACGTCGTGGTTATACAAAGGACTACGACTGTGAGCAATCACGATGGTATTCTGCGCAGGAGGGATGTAAGATCATGCGATAGGGTTTGCGTAGTCAACTTGATTACGATGTGACATCGGTGTCACACTGTAGAGACCACACCGACAAAACCACGTGTGCAAGAACTGACTTTTAATGGGCATAGCATTTGACAATCTGCTGTGGTGCATACATTCTATCAGAGTAGTTACACTGCACATCAACTCAGAACTGCAACCTGTGCATTTTGGGTATTCTTCCAAAAGACCCACTATTTGAAGTTCTTCTGAAGTGTACTGAGAAAATCTGTTACATTGCTGGTTCAGGCACGTAGAGCCAACTGTCGACGGAAACAATGTGCCCACAACAGTAGTTTAAGAGTGTCGTGTGCATAGAACAGATTAACGACAGAATTGGCTCCTTTCTAACATACTTCATTCGTGTAATCAACTACAGACTGGACTGAGTATACTGCATTTGTGGTCGGATTAATGCTGAAGGCCACAGATGGCAATAGCTAGTCAGGATTATGCGAGCGTTTTTTTCTACAGACGCATTACAATAACAGAGTAACCGTGGTGGCTAGTGTTTCGGTGAAAGAGGACGATAAAGCACGTTCATACTCCACCAATTAATTGCGCGTTATAACTCCATACGCTTTACCAACATCTTATTTAGTGAGTAAAAAACTTATGATAGATAGTTAGTTTAGTCTTATTCGTTAAAAATTCACTGTTCTGACAGAACTAACCTTGAGCGAGCAGAAGATCCTTTGAATTAGTCAAAAAGCACAAGATCAGTTTTAGCAGACGTTGACGAGTTCCGTTGTCTTTGAGGCATGTCGCGTTTGATAGTAGCTCAAAAACTGCGATTAGCAACTTTATGTGACAGACAGTAAGAACATACTCAGCTGAATCCATCGTAAGGCTCTTAGTGCATCCACACATAACTCCTTGATCAAAGCTTCTGTAAAGCATCCCAGTATTTCCACGTATGTTTCAAGATAAACATCTGTAACCAGCAATAAAAATCAAAGGACAAATTGTATCTCAACAATACTCCATCAGGCGGTTAAGTGTTTCGATGTAAATAACTTAATCTTTGGATTGGTCCTTTCCTCATCTAATGCCAACAAGTAAGTGAACAGTGATTCAGGATTGCACTAGACATTTTGTACTTGTGTGATCAATTTGAAATTTCACTAAACCTAACCATAATAAAACGACTGTGTATGAGTTAGAAAAGAGAAAGTTGTGAAAACTATAAACTTCGGCCGGACTCGAACCAGTGAATCATTTGCCAAATTGCTCACTGGTATTACAATTATATTTAAGCTTTACGGTGCCTTCAAATTTGCTTTTAGTGGGTGTTTCTATTTTGATTTAGCAACTTATGCAGTAATGGGACGACATACGCTACCCATACGCTACACCATTACGACTGTTCATTGGCAGTTAGTTAGGCTCCTAGACCACACTTTTCAGACGAAAATGTTACATTGTCGGATTACTAAGTTGTTCACTATTATTAGCATTAGTGACAGCTCGACAGCAGACGGTGATGATGCACTACAATGAAAATATCTGAAATGAAAGCCATTTGTGCACACAATGTTTGATAAATAAATAGACAACACTGTCCTAGAATTGAGGTAAAAGTGAAGATGAGACTCTTTATGAAAAGCCCTTAAAGGTTCGTGTTGCGACATCTTGTAAGCGAAAGACGGTTACAAATAAACAGTTCGGGCGACGCAGCATTCATGAGACAGTTGCTTTATGACTTAGTATGCTACAGATTCATATACTGCGATGAGTAAAACTCTCAGTGTTAGAAATGTCTCACGCAAATGTGTACACGAACCTCGATGAGTCAAAAATTCCGTCAAAATGCAAGGAAGATGAGTACTCAAGGAAGCCAAGCTATCCGCAACGTAGAAAGTAAACTCGCGCCGAGAAAGCCGAATCTCTTCGGAGAGTTCCTGGATACTCTGATAAAAAGCAAAACGGTAACAACAGTTATAACGATGAACAGAAAGATTGACCGGAATCTATAAGTGTGAAGAATCAAGTGAATATGAACACGTTTAAATTTAATGAGATAAATTGCATGCAATATGGAAAAAATAAGTGTGCCTCTTTTCTATTCGAACAGAGATATCTTCGCACATGAACCATAGGTTAGGCTGACAAGCGATAAATCTAAAACGCATGTAAGGTTTTGTGAATATCATGTAGAAATGTGGGAATGTTACCAGAAATAACTATACTACCGGTTGACGGTAAGGCTGTAAATAGATTGTGTATGTGCCATTGCAGTCGCTTCATCTTGCAAAGACAAAGACCAAGAAACGTGAGTGCGATGAGCGCCAGTACAAATGGAATCATCGTTGCAAAGACTTACAAAAATTGCGTCTAAAAACGGGCAGAAACCAATGTAAAGCATTAGTGAACGAGTGAGTACACTGAAGACGATACAGAAAGGTGAAAGCAAGAGATGGATTGTTCTGTGCTCAACAACCGGGATTGAATGCACAAATAAAATTCATGAAGAAGTTCAGTCCCCTTTGGTTGTTTCATAATCCGTCAACTTACACTGGACCGTGAACGAAGTCTACCCATGTACAATCTGAGATTTTCACTCTTTCATTTACAGTCACAGTAACCTGAACCTGAGCAGATTTACACCTTTCATATAACATAAACTGAACTGAATATCGTGCCGGTACCAGATCACACTGGTGGACCACGATTAAGATGAAAACATATCTTTTCAAAAGAAACAGCTGACATATTTTGTATTCTACAGATGACCAATATGTACCGGATACCATTATCGAGGACTGGCTATAGCTTCTCGATGTACGCTTGTCGGTGCCGTTTGGAACATTATACCAGACAATTTGTACATTTCGTGCAATAAATACTCGGTCTTCATTCTCAACGTATTTTCGGATTATCACGTCTGGTTAACGCGTAGCTGGAGATCACAACAACTGAGGGCACGGCCGAAGCACCCAGAGTGAGAGTTGGATCGCGGCCTCCAAGCCTGAGTGTCCGTGGTAGGTGGCAAACCATTACAAGTTCACTCTGGACTTGGGTGATCTAGGCGTGGCTCAAGCGAGACAAGTCGTCTCATGTGAGTAGATTGTGTGCTAGCTAGCGTGCTAACAGAACAGTGCGACTACGGCCAGGCTAGGCACCAGTGACCGCATTCCCGTCCTATGGCTGGTCGAGATTAGGGTGGACACTGGGAATGGTTTAGTAAATATGAAAATTTGTCAACCGGTAAGTTATAGTTAAACTGCCAAGCAATTCACAGTAGAAACCGACTATTGGGTGCACACCACCTATCCGCTACGCTTCACCAATGTGTTTATGAGTGGTGACTGCTGAAGAATCGAACTGGCCACCAGTTCTAGCTAGTTTTAGTCTTTTCCCAGTGTTTTCTCTATTGATCTGTCCTGTGAACCATACTGCACGCCTCATACATGTAACTGATATTAAACTACATCTCACGAGCGCATACCTCTGATATTTCTGTTGCCTAAATTTGAGCCCATGCATAGTCGACGAACTCAAGCCTGAATTGAAATACTTGTTGTTGTTTGCCTCTCGGTGCCGATCATCCACGTAGTCAACAATGAATGCCACTTGTTCATCAATTCATCGTCTCTCATTTGCTCCTACACATAGCCTTTATACATTTATTCCACTATCTACCAAATGTGAATTAACCCGAAATTAATATACTAGAAGGAACGTTGGCTCATTTCGGAGCAAGTTCGCACAGACTACTATAATTCTGTTCATCTGTGCCTACGGTTTGAACGTCCGATGGCTGGTAGGCCTTCATTCAAGAGAGCTTAGTATGCAAGTCTGACTAGCCGCACTCAGCCCCAAGGCCCACAGACCTCGCTTATTTCATACATCCGTCGAATACTTGGCCTCACAATTCGTAAGGGCTAAACAGTCCCTGTGTCTGTCAGCCTACCCATTGGCACATTAGTTTTGCAACCCCGTTCTCCACTGAAATCCAGAGGAACTCCTTGGTACATCTTAAATTGATATGGAGACGCATGAAACCAATGTGGAGACATCTTAAACTGGTCGTTTGCGAAAAGCACCAAACTCGAGCTGCTTGTCCTGTGAGAGCTCGTTAGTGATGCGTATGCTCGCTGTGGCAGGACTTTGAACTCCAGTCACGCTCTTGACCAATGTGTCAGCGACTTCACAATGCTTATCCTGATGGTCAAACACAAAAAACAAGACTTGTTCTCTACTTCGTTGTCCTTAGTTCTGCGACATACAGCGAAAACATACGAGGGTGAGATATTTTTCTAGTCTCGTAAATTGAGAATCTTAATGAAGTTTGTTGTGTAGTTGGGCCTGTGGTTATGTGCCAGAATATTTGACATGAGGAAAATGACGAATGGAATTTTGATTTTAATGACTGACCGTTTTGAGCGGTTACTCACCTGTAGCGCCACTATTATCTTTTCCAGGGTAGCAGTTAATCTTTTTAATAGAAGCTCGTTTTCTCCTCTGATAAATGTATTCACCCAAACGGTCTGAAATAAAATAAAAACTACACTAGCAAACCATTGAATGTCTCGCAAAACTGAACGGTTAAATTAATTTTCTCATTCGTGGTTACCACTGGGTTGGACATTAGGAAGTTTCATGCCAGCAAGGGTAGGAATCATCAGCTTCGAATTTTTGTTTGCCATACACACAAAAATTGCGAAGTTAATACGCGTATTTTGGCTTTGTCATCTACCATACATTAAAGGCAGCAATACATCACTGACTATCGTAAATGCTTGACTGCCATGCAACCACGAAGAACGTTTTCTTCTAGGATATTCCACGTCACTGCCCGAGTCACAGTACTTTCTGGTCAGGCTCTTGGCTGTTATGATGATGAGTCCGGAAATGAGTTGGATGTTATTGTGGAAAACGACGATGGAGACCATAATAAGGAAATTGTTCCGGAAAACTAAACTCCCAATGAGACGTTTCTGGTGTCAGTTTGTACCTGCGAGTCCTTCTCTGTGCTTATTCTGAAACAGCATCCCAACTTACTGCCCAACATGACAGAGCTTTGATAGAAGCTTGCATAAAACGTGGGAGGATCTGATTGAATAGAACCAAAGTTGACATACTTTTCCCAAGTGAATTCTCATTTTAACTACTCGTGTATGTTTTTTTGGTTCTGTAAGCAAGACGTATTAGGTCTGGATGGGGTAAGGATCCCCGCTCCAATAAGGACATTCTCCCAACGGGGTGATTTCTGTTTATCCATTTGGACGACCACTGCCCCGGGAAGGACTACAGTTCTGATGTACTATAAATGCATAGACAACTTTGTCTGATTTGAAAAATCGACGACCAAACCGAAATCAAGTTAATGAGCTTAAATGCAACAACAACGAGGGAACTACCGGATAAGAAACTAAAAGGTAGTCCGAAAAAAGTTTCGCGAAATGCGTGCAATCGACTGGTATTCGTGCTCTTGTGTTTTACCGTAGGCAACCTAGCCATTTGATGCTAATCAAAGAAATCATCGGCGACCTACGGAGCCAAGCATTGACCCTTCAGGTCAGTACAATGATGCTGAAAGCAAACGAGGCACGCTAACTCACCCATATGTTGGCAGCTGACATGTAACTCTTGTGCAGCAATTCCGATGCGTTTTGTTCGTAGAGTTCATCGTCCGAGTGACAGTGCATAATCTAAGAGAAAAAAGTAACACATTGCAATAAAAATATAGCTTTGAGACGTACACTTATGTTTCTTGCGCATGAAACCTGGATTTGATCGTCAGCTAGCAGAAGAATATCACCTAGTACACCATACACGTTCTTTTTCTGAGTTTTTATTGTGCTTCGACAGATTTCGATGGTTCTCTGTGTTGCTGAAATATCCTGGGCTTTAAACGTAAGTGATTATTGAACAAATTGATTCCAGTAGACCATTACATAAACTTAACAGCAACATATTTTCGTTGGCCCAAAACATTCGGAGAAAAATTCAACCTAACTAGAGTTCATAGACAAAATTTCGTGCAAACACCAACCTATATTTTGTTGAGTTCTCATTCAGTAAGCTAATCGTACTATCCTATTCCCGTAAGTTTGTTGTTCCTAATCTTCCATGTGGTTGAGTACAAAACGTATGCAGTCATTTTAGACAACCGTGAAAAACAGATAGTATGCTTCGAAAGTAATTAGTTTTCCAATAAAGTTCAAGGTATGAATAAACGCAATGCAAGTTCTGAAAACCGTCAGTTTATGGATGAGGAATACAAAAAAGTTTCTCAGTGGCACACGATCTGTTGCCTCAGGAAATCAGAAAAATACAAGCGTCATGTGGTTTGGACACCAGCTATCTAGACGGTCTCGGATAAATAATGTACTATTCGACAAATTAAGAATGGATACTAACAAGACGGAAAGCAGTTACCATTTGTTGAGCCAATTTGACCCAGACTAGATCGGCTCGCTGAAGTTGTGCAGAGAATCCTGGACATCGAAGAAGCAGCTGAGTTCGATGCGGGGTTAAACGATCAATAAGTGCAGACGCCAAGACATTCCAACCTTTGAAGTAAAAGGTGCTCGTTTACTCTCACAAACATAAAGAAGAACAAAACGATTAAGCTTAAACGACAAAACAACTTACCATTGCGAGGTCTGTAGCAAGCTAAATTTTAAGACCGCGACTGAGTAGATATGTAAATTAATGAGTAAAATATGCCAATATTCCGGTTGATCTGGAAGACAGTCCATTTTTCAGCACGAAGAATTAAAAATTCTACCATAAGCAGCTACCATAAGCAGCTGCGTAATTAACAAACTTGAAAATCATCACTTATAAAGTTATGATCTCAGTAATGAGTAGTTTGGAGACACGATAATTTAGAACAGACGTAGTTGTGAAAAAACAGGGTTTCGGGTGGACTCGAACCTACAGCAAAAGGAGCATACCCGAACTCGGCATGCACTCTACCAGCTGAGTTACGAAGTCGAGCTGCTAGCGTGGATTCTCGAATTTACAGTCGTCATTTCAAGTTTGTTCGGACTTAATTGCAATTTTATGAGTCGGCTCGCTAGCTAGGCCGATATAATCACTAAGTTTAGGTTTTAACAAATGATATTTTCGCTCTTTGTTGTCTACTGACAGTTATATTAATCCAATAGACCTTCGCATGTATGTTTACCATCAACATCACTACTATTACATCTGGCTCTTTTCCACGTCTCTCGAACTCCGTAACGATGTTAGTATTAATGTACTTATTTTTTACTCACTAAGATTGACCGAACGATAGTTGATAATCCCTTAGTCGTTTTAACTGTGCTTACTACAACAATCAGAATAGAGGTATAGAGACAAAGATAATTTAATTATTCGCCTTCAGACAAATACTATTACACAGAGGGCGATGAGGTTCGACCAAGACATCCCTCGGACTTGCTACAGAAATTAGTGTCTCGTCACTTGGTGCTGCCTTGACTAGTCAGTCAGTTCACGCATGATAGGTGACACGCGCGTAATGTAACTGGTTAACCAAGGCATCACCAACTGATTAGCTACTAATCTGACTATACTTTAATGAGTTCGATCGGTACGGCGGTGTTGTTTTACTGCCTCCATATTAAGTAGCTTCTTAGACTACAACGATAATCTGTCGGAAAAACTGAATGCTCACAGAGCATGAGATTAAGTAAAGGAGACGAGCGATTTATGTTCACGAAGCGAGGAGAGAAGTGCATTACGAAATTTTATTCAAAGTGCTAGTTCTGCTCTCTCTCTCTCTCTGCATTGGCACGCAATTGCTCGTTGGGCTTTGCTTCCTCTGGTGGTTTTCGATACTCAGATCAGTCGGTAAGGCTGGTTCAAGATAAGCAAACATTCAACAGTCGGCGACATTGTTTGAATGCTGTTAGGGTCACTTTTTGCAACAGTAAAATACCGCTATACCATTTTCGTCAACGTTGTAGTTTCGAATCGAAACTTAAAAATTGAAATTTCATCCGGTAGGTGCTTGTGCTTGCTTGCTGCTAGATATACACCCCAAAAAAGTGAAGTGGATGAGGGATCACAATGGACGTAAACTATGTGATCGTATTAATATTTTGTCCACTTATGCCTCAACAGGCGACCAAGACTCTTATTGTGGTGTTCGATTGTTCGCTGATGTTGTAACCTGGTATACGGCCTACGAGCGCGTAAACACACAAC
>LUCH01017608.1:0-30071 GCA_013368495.1 Paragonimus heterotremus
AGGTAATGTGAACTGACGCGGTGGTACTGGCAAGGCAACTCTCACGCCAAAGGGAGTTTAGGATTTTAGGGACGTCGAAGGTGATCTCACTACAAACTAATCATTCAGGTATCGTTGTGCTTCCCGGTGGTTCGAACCCACGAATCGGTCGTCTCACTCTGGACGCATTGCGGTTGGCTGTTATGTGGCAACACGTAGGTATTAGGATGACTGGGTTCGAGTCTGCAGACGATATTACTTCATTTAGTTATTCTACAGAGAGCACACAGACCACTCCGAAGCGGTTAAATGATATGGTGGGTCTGTATGATATGCATTTTACACCCTCGCAGTGTAAGGTATTGCTGAAAGGGGTTGCCGCTCACCCTGTTATTGCAGACTGGTTGCTCGAGACTGTCGATCGCAATACCTACCTGGGCAGTGTCATCTGGTTGACTTGTAATATCGTTGACGAGGTTTCTACGGAGGTGGCAAAAGCAAGTAGTGCATTCGCCAGCCTACGTCACTTGTGGTGTCACAGAGATGTTCATTTATCGTGTAAAAGCAAAGTTTGAAATGTATTCGTGCGTTCAGTTTTGCTCCGTCGATCGGTGACCTGGCCCATTGGTGCGGAAGATGCACATAATTTCTCGATACTTGATCACCGTTTTCTCTGCCAGTTAGCTTGTATCAAGTAAGCTAATTTTGTGAGCAGCGTGGCAGTCCATCGGCGCTGGTTTGAAAAGTGTACAAGTTAGCGATCAGTAACTGGGTTAATGAAAATGCAATATTCAGTGGTTGGATCCCAAACGCCATGTGCTGACGGAGCGTCGGCCGCATTGCACATTGTGCAACGTGGCTGTTAAGGGTTGGAAAAACCGCAAGGGCGCCAGGTGATGACGTGACCAAGGGTTGTGAAGGCCTCGCCTGTTCTGCAGATCAAGGTTGGCAGGTGCCCTCTGCCTGATTGGGAAGTTCACGACCACCCAAATAGCTTGTTTGGAACAGTCTCCGACGTGGAATTGTGTCGCATTCAATGGCTAGCATGTGTCCACAATCATCTTGATTCGTCCGTTTTACAAAGCTCAATTTTTTGTCTACTTACTTTGCTTCCCTTTCTCCCGTTCTGCATTTTTATTTATTTTTTATCGTGCTCCTTGGACCGTTGTTTGGACTAACGGCAGCCAGAGACAGTATACTCGTAGTTCTGGCTCACAGGTGCTTTACACTTTGAGGCTATCGCAATTCGAATCGCATTTTTGTCTGGGAATAGCAGAAAGCTATTTTCCACTATCCGTGGTTGTACTGGCCCTCGAGTCGGTGGAAGTGAGACCGTGTGTGTAAAAGATGTTTCACTTCTGATTAACGGATCACGCCGACTTGACAGGTGAGCTGGACAGTTTGAAGAACACTTCAGCTGACTTCAACCAAACCATGTAGACGACGGGACACGAATGGTCAGTTATTGCATTCCAGACGGCCCTTCGTCGGAAGCAGAAGTGGCCATGGGGCTCACGTTATTGAAACATGACAATGCTCCCGGACCAGATCTCCCCTCCTTCCTCCTTTTTCAAGGATGGTGGAGAGAGGTTGACAAAACTCCTCCAGACGATTTTAGGAACTGAAAAAGTACCTAACGATTGGTCCTTATCAACAGTACTTCCGGTTTTCAAAAAGAGGGCTCGAAGTTTATGTGATAACCACGGAGATATAAGTCGGTTGTCTGCTGCGCCCAAGTTACTCACTGGCCTCATTTTACGTCGGCTCACTAAGCCCAGAGGAAGTCAGATACGTGAAGAACAGACAGGATTCCGATCCGGTCGGGGGTGTGTTGATCACATTTTTACCTTGTGACGGATCTTGGAACATCGGCATTCTTATGGGCAGCCGACGGTCGTAATTTTTTCAGACTTAAACGCTGCTCTCGATTCGGTTGCTCGTAAAGTCCTATGAAACTGCATTCTTCCCAATGGATTACTAGAGGAATACGCGAATCTGCTAAGGTCACTATTACTTGTATTACTATTATTAGTAATGCTGTTGTAATAATTACTACTCTACAATTTTTTCAATAGCGTCTCTTCTACAATATTCCACGTCACTGTCGAGGCCAACGGCTATCCGAGTCACAGTACCTTCTGGTGAGACTCATAGCTGTTATGATGATGAATCCCTTGATGATTTGCACACGAAGTGTGTGAGCCCTTTTTGAAGATTGTAATGATTTTAACCAAATTGCAGTCATTTGGGACAACTTCATCGATATGGAGTTTACGGAGCAGAGTCATCACCTCCTTAAGGCTGGATCTCTATCTACAGAAAGGGCAGGAGAGTTCGTCTGGGTTAGGTGGCTTGTGACGTTTCAAAAACGTGATCTTGAAGGAGCGTTGAGAAGTTCCGCATAGAGACCCTGTAGTTGTCAGCTGAGCGAGTCGCAATATCTCTGATTTAATCTCCTTTTGGAAATGCTTGAATGTCTCAGCCAGTAGCATGCCTTTATCTCTGAAACTATTTTCGTGATTGTAACTTTCTTTGACAATAACTGACTCGAGTTTACTCAAGAACCATGGTGAATGGAATTGAGTTGTTTGTTCTTTGTCTATAATTGTTTATATGATATTGTTATCCGAGTTTTCGCCTTTACCATCAGCGACGATACGATATAACTGGATCGCACAGGATTGTTGTTTCAAACTAGTTCATTCCTCTTATGTATGCCGCGTTTATTTTCGCTTTATTTTTGGCAGTTTACCTTCAATGCAGTCTTCAGAAGTCTGTGAAGACACTTCCGAGAAAATCAGTAAGGTTAATGCTGAGTCTGAAGATGTTGCTGTCACTGTGCGATCGTCTCATAAGCAAAGTAAAAAATCCAAAAAGCACTCAAAACTTACAGCGGAAACTGATAGCATCCTACACAAACCCAAAAAGCACAAAAAACCTAACGATGCTGAACACGAAGAACTACCTGACTGCGATCTGGCTCGCGGCAAATTTTCTGAGACTCAGGAGTTTTCTTCGCAACAGCCAGAAAGCGAACTGATAAAGAAAAAGAAAAAACGGCCAAAAGATGAGTCGAAGCACAAAAAATTGACTGATCCATCCTCGGCAGGTAGTGTAGAGAAAAAACGATCCGAACGTAAACAGAAGCATACCTCTCGAACGAAAGACGTCGTGCGCGAAGGAGAATGTGTTATCAATTCATCTACGTGTGATCAGTCTTCTAATCTGCATCCTTCCCGAGATCAAACTGAATGTGCTGCACAGGAAGACGTCATTGTTCCTGTATCTCCCGAAGAGCCTTCGCATTCAAGGTCTAGTTCTGTTGATGCAGGTCGTTCACCGAAGGATTCATCCGTGTCACGATATTCTTCACGCACCTCTCATTCTTCCTATAGCCGTTCTCCTCCTCGCCACCATTCAAGAAAGCATCCTGAAAGTGCAGTGGCCTATGGACGTGAACGAAATGACAGGGCTACTCGTGGTCGGTCAAGTGATCGCCGCAAACCCGACACCTTCCGCCGACAGATGCCTCATCGAACACATGGTTATCGACGAATTAGTCGAAGTCGTGAGACTACCCCAGAGGATTATTCCTTAGACCGGTTTTCTTCACGCTATCGACGAAGTCGTAGCCGTGGATCACCCAAACCTCACCATAGCTCATACCCTTATTCCCATGGTCACCGTGTGCCCACAGTTCGTCAGCGGGCCGGGTCACCAGGTCGACCCTTTACCCAAAGACATTACATTCAGAAAGAACGTTCCAGAAGCCGCAGTCCTTCCGACAAACACGAACGTCGACACCGACCCACAGTTGATAAACCAGTAGAACAAGCACAACATTCTCCTCGGAACTATTCATTCACTGATCGTTCTCGAGGTCACGATCTCGAAAGAACCTCAAGGACTTCGCGTGAGCGTATGACAATGTCCAAGTCCGAATCCCGTAGTCATAAAGAGGGGCCATCGCTTACTTCTAAGGGCGGAATATCTTGTGTGGACGGTACTCGCAATCCTCCTTCAAAAGTGCCATTCAAACGCTCCCGTCGTTCTCATTCTCAATCTCCACGAGTTCCTGTCTCTGAGGTGGGTCCTTCCTATCTACAAAACCTTGATTTATCTACTTCTTTTTTAATCTACATCCGCTAAAGAGCTTATCACGTCAATACTAAAAATGTTCAGGTTGTGTGGTGATAGACTTCCAAGCAAAACCTACCGAGACTGGCTCTGTAACCTTTGGAAACGACCACTCGTAATTAGTAGTACGCTTTTACTAAAGATAGACGTCTACTTTGATGCTCCACACACTATTTAACGCTCGGAACAAAAGGTTCCATCCCAGTTCATTCCGGGAATAGTCATATTCGCGTTGTCTTTCAAACGTTTATACATGTTAAATCTTTGAGTTGTAAAAACGCTAATGTGGCTGCACCTGCTAGCGATTTGTATACAGTGGCTTGCTGTCAGCTCAGGATTGATATAAGAGATGGTAGTTAGGATGATTATTGTTCATTGTTGTGTGATATTATTGGTCGGGTTATTACAGGTTTTTTGTCAAGACGGGCCTAACGTAACAGAATGTCAAATCACTAAACTTAAAATTCCTGTTTACTCTAGCTTTGTGTTATCTCAGATGATCTACTCATTCAGAAAGTGTTGACAGCTGATGAACATCCTGAACGCGAGATGAGGAATTTCTACTACTTGCAAACACTGATAGCGTATCTTCGTTCTTTCCGACATATAGTCGTCAGGGTGCTTCAGGTCATCATACGACATCCTAGTTTTGGGATCCCGGCCGCTACCTCTTCTGTTTGTGGTTGGACAACGTTTCACACGACAAATTACCGGTCGTTTCAAACGTATCAGCTACCGAGATGAATGTGTGTTTGCCTCTTAGAAGGTGAAAAGTATATGCCACATCAGTTTACTTCAATTTATGGAAAGAACAGCATGCGCATTACTGACTGCAAGCCGTCTCCCAACTGGGTGATTTCACCAGTTCAATCCGGGTCAACCATTTTGTCTCCGGAGTAAAGCTCAAATCGGTTATCTTTAGAACGGGTTTGCATGGCTTTGAGGACATCATCAATGACATCATTGAAGACGATTTAGTGTGTCAGATAAACTCGTCTTATACCGTTTAAATGGTCTATGAATGGTCACATTCTCTGCGTGTTGTCGTATTTCAAGTCTTTCTGAGCATGTTTGCATATTGATCGATTGTGCTATTGCCCAGTGCGTAACTTTATTGTCTCGATTTAGTCAGCGTTATGCCGTTATCTTGCACAGCTTAAATGCTCGAGTGTTGCGGACAAACTGCAATGAGCGACGGCTACGAAGAAGCATGTGTTGTCAATAGTTAATTTATCTCACAGTGACCAGATTAATCGATTCAAGGACTGCTTTGAAGCCGTAAGTGCAACATGTCACACGCGTATCTCTTTAGATATCTATGCATCATATAAAACAAATTGAAAGATTAATATTTCTGTCATACAGCCAGTAGGTTGGCCAAATCTCTAGGTCGTTTCGTACGCTAATACGTATCTGTACGGTAAGTGACAGATAAGTCAAGTCTTCGGATTGTATACTTTCTGATATTTTATACTATTGCTAATTTGTATCAAGTTGAATCGCCATATTCACCGGAACTTTCGCAAACCATCTACAAGTCTTTAAATACTTTTGTCCTTATTGTGTTACCCAAGGTGCGTACCATGTGATGAATGGGCTCCCTATGCATTTTCCTACGACGGAAACTTGGTTGATACTCTCGGATTATGTACAGTGATCCTTGAAACCTCCACACAAAACCTAACTAATAGTTTGATAGAGATGCACTTGTGAAGAATCGAGGTTCCAACTGAGTTCTAACCAGTGATTAAAATCGTTTGCATGTACACGGTGTTTGTTCTTGAAGTTCATTTACGAAACAATGTTTGGGTCCCGAAGATCTTACATTTGGATTCATGTACCCACAGGAATTTATAGTAAAATTGCCCTATTCCAGTCATTAAGAAACTCAACTTAAACGGATGTACTGCACCTTCA
Organism: Paragonimus heterotremus; assembly: GCA_013368495.1. Lineage (NCBI taxonomy): Eukaryota > Metazoa > Platyhelminthes > Trematoda > Plagiorchiida > Troglotrematidae > Paragonimus > Paragonimus heterotremus. The sequence goes on from LUCH01017608.1 coordinate 6,034, forward strand.
ATTGCACACTTGATTTTACATACAACAGTTTTTTTTTCATAAATCGGCGTGGACTGAAAAAACTTGTAAACTATCCTGATCACCTTATGGTAGCGTCGCCTCGAGGTTTTGACTATGAGCTTCGGCCAAATGGGATGATTCAGCCTATCATGTTTAAGTGCATATTGGTTGGAACAATAAGTGATGTTGCTCACTGTGACGCTATTGCTCGCACTTGTCGCCGCTTCCATCATATTTCATAATGTTTCCTGTTAAAAAGCTCTCTCACTTTTTTCCTGCTTGATCCTCCTGATTGTTGACTCCACATTGACCATCATGACTGTGTGATTACCCCCGTAATTTTTCATTGTTTACTTTATTCCAGCGTTCTGGCTCCCGTTCAGCTAAGGCTTCTAAATCTGGGACAAGTAGAGAAGAAAAGACCGATCGACATAGAGGTAGTCATCGAGCAAGTCTTAGTTCTGAGCGGGCTGAATCACGACACAAAGCGCCTGACGGGACTCTTCCGGAATCGTCTTCCTCTCGTTCTCCAAGATTCCATGCACCTGACCATTCACACAAGCCTAAGCTATCCTCCAAGGTGATTGCTGTGTTAGATTTGTTGGCTGAGGTTCATACTGAGGATGTGTCTGACGTGGAATTGGAGTCTATGCTGCCTCCAGACTTGTTTTCCATTAGCTTCGGTACTTTCCATGCCAAACTTAATCAGACGGATGCGACTGAAAAGACAACTTCTAAGGAGAGTGAAATACCGGAAGCTGATGCCAACAACGGGACTTCAGCAGCGTCTACGGTCGATAAAGAACGTACGGATGCGTTAAATTCGTTAGAGAAACTTTCCTCGCAAATTCGCCAAAAGTTGATTGCACCGGAACCATGGGATAATGAAGAACTGTCACCTTCTTCATCTTTCGAAGTCGAAGAGGATTATGATGAGCTGGTCAACAACCAATCTTTGGTGAACATAGCTGCTTCCAATAAAGACTCCACCTATCGCCCGCAACATTTAGTTACAACCCTCGCAACGCAGTGGCAGCAATTGGTCGATTCTGCAAGCAAAACGCTAGAGCCACCAGCCTCCGATTCTGCGTCAAATGATTTCATCAGCCCTGCCGTTCGACTAGACAACATATTCGATATTCCGTCGTCGGTTGGCAAATTGGTATGCTCAGTTCCCAATTTTTTCATTGTTTCCTTTCTAAGCTCTTGTGATTACATTTGATGTTTTTTTAGTACCGGTTGGTTAAAGTCATACGAGACAACTTGTTTCTGGGTACTTAACTCACCAGCTTACTTCCTCTCACGAACTGCATTCGATCACCTGTTTTGTGGTTGGCTCGCAAACTAGCAAGCCTTCACCGCGATTTCAGAAGAACGGTTGGTTTCACCCACTTCAAGCAGATTGGGAAACGGTTGTCTTGACCTTGTTGGGTCTCATCAGCATCACATACATCAGAAGATTAAGCTCACTACTCATTCTGACACTTATTCACGAGGCATGGTGTTAATGAGACCCACTAGAATCGAAACAGCTGTCCTCTACGGTCATTCGGTTCATTTACAAACTTCTTTTGGCTTTGCCAACTTACCTGTTCTCGCTGTCCTTCTGTGATATGTCGATTCTTGCTGTCTCTTGATGCTCATTCGCATACCTACTCTCTGTTGTTGATTTTGCCTTCAGTTCAGATATCAATAACTTAAACCCGAAAGTGACTAAATCGTAACGACGTGGTATTAACATTCACCTGATGGGGGTTTAAGCGCGATTGATGCGACTGCTGTTGTCTGTGTTTGAACCATCTAATCACATCTATCCCACATTCGACTTTGTACATCACTGAACATGAGCATTATGTAAGGTATTAGCTGGTAACAACAACTGTCATGTTAAGAGCCGCATGTCTTAACCACCCTTCCATGTGCTCCGCACGTGTTGTTTTTCAACTTGAGGATCATGATTAATAAACTGTGTTGCTTCCTACCTTTCGTGGGACTGGTTAATGATCTTGGATGTTCATCACATACGTCCGACAGTTACGAAGTACAGTAGACCTTAATCAAACATTAGAAACCGACAATATCGCTTGTTTTAGAAAAGTAAAACAATTAGTTCCCTTCAGAATTTCGGGCAATTCACTTAGAACACGGAAACTGGTAAATGCAAGCATTTTGTACGTCGTTACGTCGAGGACAGTAATATTCAGTCCATCTAAACACTAACCAAATAATCCGGTGGAACACCTAAATAATTATCTTAACCTGAAGGTTACGTGTGAATTTGAGGTCAACAATCTGCCATTTCTATACATATTGTTAAGCCACCGGAAAGATGGCTCTGTTAGAAGAGCTTTCAACGGGGCATCCACGTGGTTCGGTCAATACGTAAACTTCAGCAGCCTCACATCGGTCCAACATAAACAAACACTAGTGAATACGTTGTTCACACGAGCAATACGAATTTGTGCTCACGACAGTCTTGCCGAGGAACTAGACCTGATTACTCATGTCCTCTAATCAAATGGTTACTCCCAGAAGGTTAATAGACTAACATAATATACGAAAAGTACCGCCCGAATCGGTGGTCACTGTAAAGAAAAAGGTCTTTATAGAGATGCCTCTTAGGGGTGATTATCTCATGCATCAAACAATAGGACGATTGAGTAATTCATTCGAACAAACATCTAATGCAGCTGAACTCTATGTAATCTCTCGGACCCAGAAGTTACCAGTGCCTTCAATCAAAGGAGACCAGGTTGTCAGTGTCACTGCACATTGTGTTCACCAATTTATATACAACTGCGAAGAAAGTTATATGGGCAAAACCGAGAGGTGTTTGAGCTCCAGAGTGAAGGAACACTTGCCTAAACGGGTGCAGAAGTCGGTGTTGCCGGAGAACGGCAATGTAGCTGAAACACGCCAACAGCCACTTTCATCGGTCGCTAAACACGTTTTGATCACTCGTCACGCTATCGATCCAGTTAGTGCATTCAGAATCCTATTACCTCATTCCAATCCAAGATTCTTGCGGTTTGCTGAGGCTGATTATTCACCCCCCTAGTACTTGCTATAAAGAAAACGTTTCCTATTATTGCAAATGTGTTACAGACGAGTCAACACTAAATGACTGCACCTACCAATTTTCGTGTTCTAGGTGTTTTGTTGAAAATTCGTTTACAAATTGACCTACTCTAGCACAGCTCATAATGGATAAGTTATCGTCAAAACGTATAAGTCGGCTGGTCTTATCGGGATGTTTGAAGTGAAACAATTACGCTGTTCGTGTTGCCGGTTGAAGTACAACTTTTGGTTTGATCATTCCTTTAAAACCCTTCAACCTGTTTATACGACTGTCAGTCCATTTAAACGGCTACCTTTTGTTGTATGGTAACCTCACGATGTCTTATCTACATGGCACCGAACAGTAGAGTGCAAAACACGAAACGCTTTTAGGCAACCGCCATACGATTGTCTAAAACCCGTGCTTGCAGCGGTAACTTTCTAGTTCAAATTGATGAGTTCCGTTAGCCGTAGTGAACGTGAGTTGATTAAGCTATACGTACATGAAAGTAATCTAGTTATGTTCGTTTGTGGCTATCTCATTCCAGCCAGCACAACTGTTGACCTCAACATCGATTACCCGCATACATCCGTTCTAACTTCTGCTCTCTATCTGATTGGATTTTTTGGGAAGTTCTGTTGTCAGTTAGTCTGACTGCAATCCTCGCTTGTGTATTCCTCTGTTGAGCTGACTGAAATGCTACTGAACTATGTCACAGGTTCATTGTTTTCGGGCGCCTGGAAGTGTATTTTGCACCTATTGTCTCTGTCTTTAAATACCCCCAAGACTGTATGTTCATTTTTATGCGTTTTGCACTTAACTACTTGTTCGATGAACAGTAGCACTATCGTGTTTCTTCTTTACTCGTCATAACCCTTAAATCGTGTGCAATTTGATTTAATTCTTAAAAGCCCTGGTAAAAGATACATTCGTTTGTCTGTAGCTGGTGGACGGTCCATAACTACACCAAACTGCTCTTGGTTATAATTGTGGCCTCGCTTCGAATGACTTCGCAATGGTCACACTTCGGCCTTCGTTGAAACTCACTATCCCTTTGACTCATAATGATCTCTCTCTGCTTTATCTCAAATGAATACTGTCCGAAAATTTCGCCTTTTAAGTGGACAGTATCCTACATGAACATATTGCTATTGTCAGTCTCATCGTTCCGTCTCCAGCGAAGGTCGTCTAGAGGTTGTTGGTATTAATTATTTGGCTTTTCCCGGAAGTATTCGAAGTCGTTGGTGGCAACACCTTCCGGTTCTTGTTTACTTTAAACGGAATGGAGGCCATCAGTACTGTTGTCAAACTCTTATCCACGCTTCGCTTGTTCTAAATCCTTTTTCGTCGTAGTAATTGGGTACGGTCGAGCCTGTTTGGATCCGCTTGAATTTATCAATCATTTTGAGCACAGAAAGGATGCCGTGATTGGTGCTCTGTTATCACACTGATCACCCTTGGGAAATGTGTAAAAGACTCAGTGTGCTGACTTTTCTGCTGCAAAGAGAGGGTTGAGGCGGTTTTTGGCCTGGTGTTCACTATAGGGAGCGAGTGTCCATATTTATCAGCGATGAACAATTCAAAAACCTTAGAGGTGTTCGTTATGCGGAGACATGCAATGTGATGATAAGTTACTGTATTCATGCCGTGTTTACAGGTCGGATTTGCTATGAATATACTGACACTTGAAATGTTGATTCCTCCTTATGAGTTTGGTGGTCTTCAACGTAATATGGATTACCTTTTGCGTACATACAGTTATACTACTGTGACGCATCTTCACTACTCTTACAGTGGCAAACCTATAATAGACTATTTGAGGGCACTCAGAATGAGAACTAAAAATATGGGACGAATAGGGATCAAAAGATAACATTGGCCTGTTATTCGCGACGCTTAAAACACGTGTTGTTGGAGAGGTTCATGACCAAAGTTTAATGGAAATAGAAGAACAGGAGGGCATCTCTTTTGCAATTTACTCAAACTGCTGTGAGTTTTAAAAGTTGACTTCTATTTGTTTTCACACAAGCCTCTCCATGCTTACCTGCAGTTGCTTTCAGGATGACAAACTTCTTGTCTTTCGCATGGTCAGTAGCCCTGAAGTCATCAATGATCTCCTTGTTGCGAATGTCTCTTACCTCTTCCACATACATTAGCCTTGTGGTCTCATCCTTTTGGCCCACTGTTGCACTGAACCCCCGGTCAGTTGCTTTATTCTCATTATCATCTTTAAAGCATAGATAGATGAGAATGTTTTTTCATTGCCTCACTTCTCACGTCCTGGAAAGACAAGTTCAGCTGTAAGAAATTTCATAATCAGTTACCTTCCGTTGTCTACTCCGTCAAGCTGGCATTTAGCATCACCTTGTTACTTGGACATTTTCCTTATCTAAAATTTGTTGGGTTGTCGCAATTGTTTAACTTTTCATGAGTTAATCCTTTGTCGATGTGCAAAGTTTCTTCAATCGAGGTCCACAATCCACGTCGATAAGGCAACTTATGCATTACTATTTAGGATGTGATCATTCCCAATCGGCACGTAATGGAACATGTTCGTTGAATTTCGTTGGATTTACTAGCTGTAACTTTTGTAACTGTGTGTTGTATTTAATGCGGTGTCCTGTTTCATATCACACTAGCCCCGTGTTTGGATCTAACGTGAGAAACATGTGTGCGAAATTCTTGAGGGATCCTCAAGCCTTTCACGGTAACATCTTAATTGTATCGATGCTATAGGTTTTAATTATTTCCCCTACCTATCTAGTTCTGTTTGTGTAGTTGAGTGTTTATTTCCTCTGTACACCTCTCTTATCATGTTTGTTCTTTGTTTCACACAGCATGACGAGGTAGATCAATGTGATTGGTAGTATGCTGAGATACTTTAAGCTTGCTGTATGTACATCATCGCCCGTGGGTCTATGATCTCTCATGTGCATTTTATGTTGTCCAATTCTCATGGTCATTGGCCAGGTTTGTCTACCCTGGAAATCCCGTTGCTGACCGTCGGGCACTTTTGTTTCTGTTTTGGGAAAAAGGAAACGATTTCAATATTATACTCTATCAGTAGTCCGATTGCATATACGCACGCGCGCACCAACTGTGTTTTATTCCGGTTAAGCCGGGGTTGAACACCACTATTGATGTTTGTACTTTTAGCGGCTTAGGTCTTTGGGTTAAGTTTTGACGCGGCTGCACGGCACACAGGTCACGTGTGTCCGTTGGCTTGTGATCATGTGACCATCTAGCATTTTTCTCTGTGTTGTTTCTCAGTAGATGTGTGCACGAACAATGGCCTACGTTTCCCAGCGTTACCCGGGTTGATGGACCTTTATGGTTTCACTTGCCTGGTTGGTGACGATATTGGGTATTACGTATTGTTTCCACACGAAACCCCTAGTCGGTTGGGTCGTCCGTTTTTATGCCTGTCTAATCTGGGCAATTTGTTTGGTTTTATCACGTGAACAAAATGACTGACGCTGCCCGTTTTCTTACTTTGGTCACTATTAAACTTAAGTGATTTATTTTTTGGAGGAATTTGTAAAAACACGAAACAACGTTTTATAACGATACAGTTAGTGCAAAATCGTGCCAACAGTACCATAAACCGCAAAAACGAATACAAAATGATTATAAGTTCATTGTGAAAAGTCTCATTCACGGTGCAACTTCACATATTTTACTTAAACACACAAGTCTTCCGTTTTCTCTGGACAAGGAAAACCTTCACTGCATGCTTTTCACTAACGATTCTTGTATTCCCTTCTTCACTAATGCGCCATCCCTGTCAAACTATCTTTTGCAATCTTCACTTTGTTAAAATTGTGCCCATTTTTACACAATTTTCTTGTGGTAATGACCAACAGTTTCTCTTACTTGCCGAGCACTTGTTTGAGGTATTTGTGTAAAAACTATCATGTGGAAAGACGCGTTGCATGTGTCGAAGCATGATCTTGTTGGAAGACAAGTTTTTAACATGCGGCCCCAAGTATGTTACTGCAAGCAGCTAATGTTTGTATTCCATCCTCCATTGTTAACTTTGTTGTTCCTTCAGATGATAGTTCTCTCTAAATCATGAAACCAACCGGTGTCATTGAAGACAACATTGTTCAAACGATCATTTCAATTAACGTGATGTCCCACCCACTCCGATCGGTGTTGTGTACGCGCTTTAGCGAGCCAGATTTACGCATCAGCTTCCGACAAGTTGGATGTGAATTTAGATATTGAGTTGTTACCGTCTAGGCCGACGCCGTTTTAGTGTTCCTGCCAGTTGAGAAGCATTTAGTGATGTGAATGAAGACATATAGGCGAAAATACGGTTTCGATAATTCATCTTCACGCCGGTGCAATTATATAAGGAGTTAACAGAGTTAGATCGAGATATCGATCAGACTCATCACAAAGAAACTAGGTCACTGGTCAGTCAGTTAGCGATGACTTGATTGGTCGGTTACGTCACGCCTGTCCATTGTTTTGACCGCGCAGGTGGGCCATCGATCCGGTGGATTTGTGGCCATGGTGGGTGCAGCGCCTGAACAAACCACTTTTGATAACAACACCGGGTCAAGCAGCCTGATTACAATAGACTCGGCAGTACAAAGTGTTCTGATTCGGATCGCTTTTGATGGGTTGCCTGGCACACGATACACCACTTTGAAGGCTTGATCAATGTTCACCTGGTGTCCGCCTTCAGCCAGATGAGCGAGAACAGCACTATTGACCGATCGTGATTCCCCGTACCCCAGCCACTGTGGATGGTGTTCTCGGATTCGTTTCGAAAGTTGTCTTGACGTTCGACCAATATAACCTGCTCCACAGGAACAAGTGAATGGGTAAACACACATAGATGAGGTCTGAACTGTCAGTCTATCTTTTTTACAAAACCTGAGAATTGAATACGGAGTTCAGCTGTAGCATAGGTCCTGCTAATTGTCTGGTTGAGCCTGTTTGTCGGCCATTCTGCGGCACTGTCACCTTTGAACGATACTTGGATAAACACCGGCTTCTTTCTTACGTCATGCACTTCAGGTTTAGGTGATATTCTGATCATATTTCTGGCAATAAATCGTTCCGGGTAGCCGTTATCATGAAGTACGTTCTTCACGAATTCGAGTTCACTTTCTAACGTATCCGGTGAAGAGATTTTGTACGCTCTATCAGTCAGGCAACGGACTAGATTTCTCTTCTGTTTTAAAGGTACAAAACTGTGAAAGTTTGTGTACTGATCTGTCCACGTATTCTTGCGATGAATTTTGCGTTGAATACTTCCGTCTATTCATCGATTTAAACGAACATATGAGAAAGATATCTCGTTCCCAGTCTCTTCCTCAAGTGTAAACTTAACTAACTGGTGGACGCGACTGAATGTGTCGAGTACTGTGTGCAGATTAGTATCCGAACCGTTTACGACAAATATATCGTCTACGTATCGGTGGTATTGACTGGACTGCCTGATGGTCGATTGAAGCGTAGTGCGTTCAGGCGCTGCACCTACCATGGCCAACCTACGCGGTCAAACCAACGGACAAGCGTGACGTAACCGATCAATCAAACCATCGCCAATCGACTGAGCAGTGACCTAGTTGCTTTGTGATGAGTCTGATCGATATCTCGATCTAACTCTGTTAACTCCTTATATAACTGTACCGGCGTGAAGATGAACTATTGAAACCGTATCTTCGCCTATATGTCTTCATTCTCATTATGTTAATTGGCACATTTGAAACTTTAATGTATTCAGTGCCAAACAAACTAGGCCTTCCATCCTGTTTAAGTGGAATTTCCAGCCTTTTGGTTGTTTAATTGCGCAATATGAAGTGGGATCCGCCAATACTGTCTGCAAAACTGTTTTAGCTCTGTCCAAACACTTGGCGTTCTCCCACTCATTCATACCTCAGTATGCACTAGATTTTACTGTTCTGTTGCTCTGAACTCCGTATTCCACGTGACACGATTGAAGTTACACTAGTGAATTGTCAATCACTGACCTTAGCCACAGCTCATTTTGTGGACCAGACTCATCTAGTTCAGGACCATGCTAGTGCATTTGGCATCGATCGCACAATGAGCATTGTCCTCCGCGTTGCAGAACGAAATACCTGGTTCATCACTTCATAGTCTGTAGTCTCATCAAAATGAAATTTCTGATGTACGAAGCAATTATATTTTCCATTGTTGACTAATCCACGTTTACTAATCAGGTACGTTTCATAGCGGTTTCATAGCGATTTTCTGACTAGACATAGTTTGCTGTCAGCCTAACAGCTGAAATACACAGCGAGCGCTCAACTGCAAAAGTGTCACGTAGAAACCTACGCAGACTTAACCCTCCTTTGTGACCATTTACCAAGTGGTCCGTCTGGCGTTTGCATCTGTCATTAACTGAGTGGGCGTTCGAGTATACATTAAATAGTGGCAGCTACGTTTGCTGTATATAAGGCGACTAGTGTACAGTCCATATACTTCAGGTCTTGCTTTCTTCAATAAGCAGCACTCAGCTAAGTAAATTATATTTGATAAAGCAGTTTGAGCGACTTTATAGTCATCTTGTTGAGCATTATATTATCGGCTGCCGTACATTATTCTCATGATTACTGTTTCGGTTGTCACAGTTGACGCGAAATATGCTGTGGGGGCATTTATGGTCAAGCCAAGAAATTCCCTGTCTTTTTTGGTCATCTGTCCGGCGTAATCTGCGGTACACTTCTACTGCAAACATTCAGCGAACGTCCATCTATCCTGCACGTGGGATGGATTGTCTAAAACCATTCAAACATTCTGGATTTTTATTGATGCCCTGCCGTGGGCTACAATGTGCATTTAATTTCGAGACCTAGATAGTAACTGTTGCACACAGCCAACCCACTGACAAGCAAAAATTAGCTGTCAGTTGTTCTTGAGCGTTTGAGGCCGGCTGATCATTAAGAGTACACTGAACACAGCTGAACGGTAAACATTCGTCGAGGTAATCAAGAATGCCGCACTTTTGTCCTTGTGACTTTCGGTTGTTAAGTGCAGTATGACAGACAATATGACGTTTCGTCTTCAACTGATGTTCCAGCATATTTCCTTGTCACTTTCGCATATGTTCCTTGGTTCTAAATCCAGACCCTCTTTCTGTTCTGTCGATAGAAATTCATGGAAATTGTTGGGTATAGTAGCTGGCAACGAACATAAAAGTTCGCTATATAATTTGTATGTTAATTTCGCACAAGTAACCAATGAGATGCGAACGAAATGTCAATGCGCAAGACATCTTACACGCTATTATTGGCCTTTTTTAAGTTTATCAGTGGGAACCAGTGATATAACTTACTTGGGCTTAACATACTCGTCGTCTGTTTGTCGACATTGATGACCTAAGAATCCGAGACAGCCGACGCTTTCATCTCAACTCCATATAGTCATCACCACGATCTATGGCACCTGCAGTTCTTTCGCGCATCGCACGCTTCAATGTATGATTGCACAAACTATCGTCCATCAAACCGTCGGGCACCCGTTTGGATCATATTCTTTCAAACTGTCTGGTTCAAGGCTAAGTCCTCCCAAGGTTTACAATCGATATGACAACGCGAAAGACTTACCTGGATAACATCTTGGTATCTCCGCTTTTGACCACCAGGATTTTGTCTACCTGATTTCATCTACCCGTACTGCAGCTACTTCGGAACCCGGTTGTCGCTCATCCTACGGACGTGACCCAGCCAACGAGGCTGATCGAGCATCAGCACGGCTTCCATTCTGTCCACACGCAGAAGTGCTTCAGTGTTCGGAACCATTTCTGACCACCGGAAACCTAAGATGAGTTTTGGACATGGCAAATGGAAGCGACTCAGAAACTGTGCGTTCGATTGATACAGTGGTCAAGTTTCACTGACGCTTCATTTTGCGATAGACAGGCAGCTTTGCTTTCATCTTCCGGCTGTGGTTCCTCTACATACGTCTTTCAGGGCGTCCGAAAACAGGGTTGGTCTTCGACGCACAAGCTCGTAAATCGCGGTCCACGTTCGATAGATTACCATCCAAGTAACAGACGTATGCGCAACCATGAGCACTATCTCCGTTGACACGGATTCCAGGTGCAAGCACAACACATCCGCCCGGAGAAGGCCGAAATAAGGAAATGTCTTACCTGTGTCGATATCCACTCTAAATTTGGAGGTTGCGATCACGAAGGCCGTGGTCATTCGTTGAGATTCCGCTTTCCTATGTGCAAATAGCGCACTATTGTCTACGAACAGAAACATGCATATCTTCAAAGTACGTTGCAAGCCAGGGGCGTCGAAACGTCGAATATTCATCAGACAACCATCCATATGGTATTCACTGTCTTCAAAGTTCTGAAAAGCAACTGTTAGCATTGCGGTCAAATGAAAACTAACTAGGTTACACATGCTTAACAGTGTCAATATCATCAGAGGTCGATCCACACGACTGCACCTTCATCTTTTTTCTCAAATGCAACATTCTGATTAAACAAGCGAACTTATCTGGATATCCAAACTTACCAAGCACTATCCACAGTGTCATACGGGTCATGAAATCAAACGCCGTGGTAAACTCCACAAAGAGAGCATACAACGGCTGCTTACGTTACCGGCACTTCTGGATCTGTCGCTTATCGAACGCCTTATGGATCTTACTACGACTCGCCCGAAATCTCAACCATTCCTCAGAAACCTGAATTTCCAAAACTTCTGCATTGAGTCTGTTCAGCAGAATTCTCGCTAACACCTTTCTAACATAGCTCAGCAGACTAATGCCCCGATAACCATCTGTGCTCTGCTTGTTGCCCCTACCTTTAAATAAACGTAAGGTTACGAACTCCCTGAACTCTTGAGGGGCTACTTCCTGCTCTCCGACGGAGCGAACCAACTGGATCAAATCACGTTCCAAAACTTGTCCACCATGCTTCTGAATTTATCCTTGCAATCCATTGTCACCTACAACCTTTCCGTTCCCCCAGCACTTCTGTCAATTATAAGGTGACGGCAAGTGAAGCGTTAACATCTTATTGATGTAGGCTGGTCACGGTCTCTCGGTCAATGATAGCAGGACGGTTTAATGGGTTACCAAAGTGCTTGCGTCAGCTTTTAATGATGTCCTCCGGTTGAGTGCACAAAAAGCCGGAGTTCACATCAATCAGTAGACTGGACGATTAGAACAAAAATCGCTGTCAACGAATGTTAAGACTCCATGTGTTGCCAGCGGTCTGTGTAGCTCTGTATCACCTCAGTTTGTTCTTTCCCCCAGTCGTCTTTGACTCCACAAAGCCGTTCGGCGAGATGACGATGAACTCTCTGGAACGTGACCTTTAGCTTCATTATCCAAGTCAATTATGGGAAAAACAAACGCTTGCATTCTTCTCCCATATCAATTCGGAGATGGCTGCATTGTTACCGAAACAGTCTGGTCGTTTCAGGTGCTGAATATCTATCGACTCGATGGCTGCTGTCGTGACCTTTCAATTGAGGCGTTGCCATACACCCTCGGGGGTAGTGGACACAAGAGCGTCCCTCAGACGACCGTCACCTACACGTTGGAAAGTAGTCCTCGTCTTTGAGTGTTACAGTCGTTTAACATCCAGTCTCTGCCGTTGTTCGAGTGATCTACGATAAACAAACTTGCAGATGTGAGTAAACAGTTTGGTCCTGATCAGTCTATGATTTGCACTACATTCAGCTCCACGTATTACTCGAATGACACGCTATCGCACGATCACGTAATCAAACAAATGATGATGACCGTTTCGGGGGTGGATCCAGATCGCGATATCGCTCGCATCCAACTGGAATTCGGTGTTTGTGATAGCCAACTCGCGAGTAGCACACACGTGAAACAGACGACCACTGTTCCCGTTGACTGTATCAACGCCGTGGGATCCGAGGACTTCTGGCTAGGAAGCTGAATCCTGTCCAACGCGTACGTTTAACTCACCCAGAACAAACAAACGGTCACTTACCGGTGTCAAGCGGATTATGCGGGACAGCTGTTCATAGAACTGGTCCTGTGTATTATCGGTGTGACACAGTCTGACCATAAGTATTAAGGAATGTGACACGCCTCGATCGCATGGACATGATTCGAGGGCTGATGCCATGCGGTTCGCCCATCATCAAAGTATTGATGCATTCAGTTACTGCGACGCATACCGTGCCACGATCGCCGTTCACGAAGTAACGTATCCAATGTGTACCCAACACATGATTCTCGGAGTTTATCTGGGTCTGCAAGCTTTGTCTCTCTCGGGGTTGCGACACCGATGTCGTAGCGGCCGAGTTCCATAGCGATCAGTGTAGTGCGACGTTCCGACTGTCCGGTGCTGTATCGATCCAACAGCGTACATACATTCTACGTCCCACGCGCATGTCTCGGATTGAGTTTAGACTCACCAATTTGACCTATGAGACAAAAGAAAATAGGGGGCCATACCCTGAACCAGTGACTCAAAAACCTGACGCGTGGATTTTCTTGAGGGACCTCACCCGGAGCTAATGATCCAGAAATCTGACTCACTTGGCAATGGGGGGCTAATCAAGCTCGGGAGCGCAGTGACTAAGACGTTGACGACTCATTCCGATTACTGTCGCGCGCAGTGGATGTATTGTAAACTACATCAAGCCTCGACCGTACAGGGTAATATGCCGGCGGTCATGGTCAACAGTTGAGCGACCAGAGTGCTGTTTGTTTGATGGTACCTTTTCCAACCCCCTTCTGCACGCGGAAGAAAACAGTGCTGCAACTATAAATATAGTTCCGCTGTATACTCATAGATTCGTGTTTCACTGACTAAGCACCCCCTAGGCTGTCGGTAGTCAGACATACAAGCCTATGAGCTTAGGTGCTTTTTGTCTGGCTGCTCCCAGCATGGCATTCTGGAACAAAACAATACACAAACCTGACCACCACGCCAGGGCAGCGAAATGGTCAGACTGCCCTGGATGATCACTTCGCACAGTGATATCGAGAAACAGCTGTTTGTGAGAGCAAAACAATCCTTACCATGTTGTGGATGCATTGTGGAGCGTTCACGGTAAGATTGAGTTTCACTAACTAGCAAGCGCATGTTTGTTTATAAGACGGTGAGATTGTGCAGCCACACCCTTGGACAAGGAATAAACAGGGTGGTTTCCGGCGCCCGCTTTGCACAGATCATACATGCATATACATTCACGTAGACAACGCAAATGGCTAAGGCCACCTAATGTCGGGTAGCTAGCTCGAACCGGACACTGCACTCGCTTTCGTCTTGGTGCACTTTTACTTACGTACGATCGCCCCCCCCCCTTATCGACTGTCTGTCATTGCACCGTCTGATTCGGCACCACATATCGAGGACCTTACGCAATTGGGTAACCAATAGACAACGCAGTCTGCTCTAACGAACTGTAAAAACGGTATGTTTCTTTGTGAAATGACCTAGCTAGTTGTAAAGACCTTTATCGATCTCTCAGAGCATCACCAGTTTGAAATATCCGGGAGTTCTGAATGGATATTATTATTTGTAACTGTTCCGTAGTTAGTCCTTGTGGATCAAACCATTGACGGGATGATCTAGAAGGACTAGCTCGTTCTCTTCAGCTGGTCAGGTAACATCACATGAATGGAATTTGCCTCATAGGTATGTCGAATCTCAAATCTCTGCACACCGTCCCTTTCGTCTAACTGCTTTTGGCGAAACCTCGACTCGTCGGTCTGCCCTCCACATTTCAACCGGTCGCCAAAATGGGGCAGTTGACGCTCATCACACTCCGCCCTATGGAAGAGTTGTGTTGAGACGAATTAAACACTGATTTATCGAATCAGCCGTATTTATCAAAAGTCACACTATTGATCAGTACGACTATGCTGACGATGATAACGGGGACCACTCGCTTCCTTCGGTTTGGGTGCGTCAACACCTAACCAGTGCACATGAGTTTGGGCCGTGTCAGGTGCAGTCCAGCCAACGGACGCTACTTGTTCTTACCCATTTCTTTGTCTAGTCGCTGCTTGCTTTGCTTCTTTTTCAAAAGTTTAGACCATTTCGTTTATTATAATAAAGTTGCTACAGGCTGTGCTAGGTTTTAAAATGTCATCCTGTTTTCAACTGACCATCATGTCACTTTTGCAATTGTATTGTTCTTATTCCCCTTCAGATCCCTATACAGAAACGGGTCCGAGGCGCTTTAGCCTTGCCTCACGTTGGAGTCAGTCTGCGTTACCTAGGCGAGGACTTGTTCAAGTGTCTCAACAATGAGCTGGCTTGTGTGACTGCGGATGAACAAGGAATAGGATCCACGGGATTGGTCTGCCGACCAACAGAAATCGCTTGGACCCAGCGCTGTCCTGATGCGGTCGATCCATCACTTGCGTCCGTATTGTGTTCCGGTGATGTGCTGTCTGCCGCCACCGATCTGTTTGTACGCCAAACTCTTTTAGGAGCTTTCGGTTGATTTTTTGACTTTTTGTGGGCGTCCGTTTGCTTTCTTATCACATTATTCTTCTGTGACCGTGTTGGTCGATGTTGTACATAGTTTTTTAACTGCATACAATATAATCAGCATATATTTGGGCCATCTTTTTACTTATCAACCCTATAGAGCCGCACTAAACTGTATTCCAGTCGGGTTAATTAAGTCTTCCACCCTTCCCGGAAACGGATGAGAGCTACAACCGTTAACTTCAGATATGGAAGCAGGTAGCATTCTTCGTGGATTCTGTTATACTGATTCAAGTCAACTGTCACATAGTTTTGTTTTGAACCGTTGGAGAAATTGACCGGAACCTATCCGCAGCCCGAATCAAGGCTCATCTCTATTTGATATTTTCAACCTATTGGTTATCGTATTACGTTCGGTTTACGGTGTTCAAAGTTGGATACAACAGACTTTAGTATTCAGTCGACTACATAAGTAATTCTGACATCTTCATATGCGTATGCCTGATACTTCAGACAGCCTACGCATTCTTAGTGATGCATATTACATGGGGATCTTCAATATCATTGTTGGCAGTATGACAAAGTTCAATACGAGACAACGTTTATTGTAAGGAATGGAGACGGAAGAGAAAGAGGGAATCTGTTGCAGTGGTATTATGGACCTGTATTTACACGGCCAAGGTCGATGTACATTTACCATTTACACATACGATCAAATTTAAACAACCGCCTACTAGATGGGAATAAGGCACCATCCGCAAAACAACTTTCTTATGGTTTTCACTGCCTTGGCTCAGCAGTCACTGTTGCCTTATGAAAGCTCAACAGGAAAATTGAATCAAGTTACTCGCGATCCTTCTTGACGTCCCCATTTAAACACTGAATGTCACGAGGATTTCGGTCGGGCAGACAACTAACTTACAGTGCCTAGTTTGGCAACGTACGGATAAACACTTTTGTCTGTGTGGCTGCACTAACAACAAGTTTATCGCAATGTAATTTTCAACAACTTGATCGTTTTTAACTATAGTTGACTTCAGACGATTCGGCTATAACGATGCCGGTCTTCGATCACACCAGCTTACCCACCGATTATCGTGATTGCTCCCATCTAGGTTTTGGCGGCCCGGTAGTGTCATTCAACACACGACATTCTGCATCACATGGTAGCATGTACGGTACGTCTTCGAAGTATGGACTTGGCAACAAAATCCGGAGTCCAGACCTAACGTGCACGCGTGCCTAACCGAGTCTCGAGAGGCAACAAGCACAACACATCGCTGTAATCACAATCAGAGTAACTGCCACAGGGGTGGACGAGCATTTCAAATCAAGTAGTTAGGACCCATCGTCCCGGTGTTTCAGCTACCACAATCAGTAACATATGGCTGTTCACATACGTCTTTGTAAACGTTCCAGTGTCAGAAAAACAACCTTAGGCTGGTAACCGGCGTGCATCGTTGACAGCAAATGGACAAAGCAAAAATACGATATTTCCCTAACGGGTTGTGCTAGCACGATAATTTTTTTCACCAAACGATGGGTACCAAAATGTTGCATCCATGAAACCAAAACCTAATACTTTTTCCGTCGAGTCTATGACACACCATGTTGTTTTTTTCGGTTTATCGCGTCACTTGTGGATCCTAACGTGACGTGTTCTGAACATATTGCGTTATTGTGTCACCTGACACAACTGTTTGTGGCCTCGTTACTGAGTTGTACTACTGCACATCCTGCCAACATGTTTTATCTGACCATTTTATCCGTGATGATGGCAACTTGTTGCGGTATCGAGATCGGCGTGGATAGCTCGTTCAAAACTGTTGTTCAGATTGAGATCCATCGTTCCCCGGCAGCCAGCTTTGTCCCGAAAAACAGTATATCCAGAATGTGAAGGCCGTTTAATTCGGGTCGGCACAAACATTCGAACCATAGGTGGTTTTGGTTAGGTGATTACGACCTGGGATAACGTTGATACCTGTGAGTACTGATCGAACTGGGCGAGGTAAGGAGCGTTACACACTTCTTACAAGTATCATGTTTGTTCGCAAACTTACTTCTCTAGGACTTTGCAGACTGTAAGTGTAGATGCCTCTGGGGACGGTTCAGAATGGGGACTTCCGTTTTACCGAAGGCACGTCGAACCTGTGAGCCCTGGGTTGGTTAATTCGGTCTCTGTCTGACTCTGGTCATATTGAGTTATGTCGGATCACATTCTTCTCAGTATGCCAGACAGCAACCGCGCGCCACCTGGTCTAGATGAATCATGTTGAACAGAGCGCTTTGCGGCACTCTTACGTATGTACACTGGCTGAATGCTCATTCGCTCAGTGGACGAGGCAACCTGTTATTTGCTTCTCAGTTCCTGTCAGTTGGCCTTTGCTGGGTACCGATCGCTCACCCAGTTGTCATTTCCCACTCTGCCATGTTTGACCGTCATTCATTAATCCTACTTAACTTGGTTTGATGGCGTTCGGCGTGTTGACTTAAAAACAGAAATACATGGCGATCTGTTTTATTGTGGAAAGCGAACAAATAAACGATACAGCGGAATCTGTCAGCCTACCCAGGATAACGGTTGATGTGCTTCTGGTTTAATGATATTGGTAATGATCACAAGCGATTAGTTCAGATCTAACGTTTATAGAAAACTACACGCCACTATAATGGACTGAAGAGATGCAGTCTACTGAATTATGTTTTGGAGTGACTGAGAATACTTAATCCCAGAGCAATTTGCAAGCAACCCTTTATTTAGAACAGTTATATTCCTTCAATACTTTGAACAAAACAGTTAGAAGACGAACATTAGTAGATGCTAGCATTTCGTATTGGTTCGTAATACGGGGAACTTTCAGTTTAACGTCTGCAGTACTTGGGATGGGGGGGGGTATGAACAAAGAAACTAACAAAAACATCCAGTCGTGTGATCTGAATTACACTCGTTGCGATTTAGGATCATGGCAGCCTCAATTTCACAAACAGTTGTTTTTGTACACACAACACAAGTTTGAATCGGTTTATCGCGACGGCTTCAGCAAATTTTAGGAACAGTAGGTTGTGGTGACCCTCTATTATGTTGAAGGCTAGGGTCAAGGCCACGTTGTGTCGTCCGATCAACAATGCTGGTGACTTACGATTCTCTGTTACTACGGTGTCCCATTTTGAGACCTGTTTGTGGAACCCTTTAGGTACATGTTCCTTCATTCTTGTGATCAATGATCTATCGGTTCTGCCTATGTAACTTTCTCCGCAGTTACATGAGAATTGATAAACACAGTGTGATTTGGCACCATTAGGTTGATCTTTGATTGTAGGCACAGGTAACCTGCGAGTCTGATTAAGGACCTTCCTAGATGATTGTTACTCGTAGTAGATGAAAGTACAGTGAGTTGGGAACGAAATCTGTCCATTGGTCACTACACGTCTGCGCGGGTCAAGCGTTTCTCAATGCCTCCGTCCGCTTGTTTGCCCAGTAGTATTTTATCGTCACTTCCTCATGCACGTTTATCTATAAAATATACTTTCTATGTGGTCTTGAGGCCGCCTGATAGTAACTCTCTAGCCTATCAGTGGATGAATCTATTTTTATATGTTTCAACTCATCAACTGACACTGATGATCTCGGTTTTCACGCCTATCCTTCGTTGTGAGATTAGTGACCTTAACTGCCTGCGAAACCGCTTCTGCCCCCTCAATTTTTGCAACAATGCATTGCTTGGATCTACGCTTCAAAGATAAGAGTTTCAGAGCTTTGTCACGAACAAGCTTCCTGAACATTTTTGAACGAATTTTCAACCTCCATCATTTGGATACCAATCCAGCCCCCTCCCCAATACGTCGGTGATTGTTTGAAACAAATCCTACCGTGTCTGTGAATTCACATCTGAGTGCCTGGCCATCTACTTTGGCAGGACAGAAGGACAGTTGCGCCATCGAGTACAATAGCGCATGCCAGCGTGGATGCAATGTGACGATGAAACCTAGTGTGACCTAGGCAACAGTTTTCAACTATACATCATTGTTGACTGCCTGGCATCTGATGGCCTATGCGCCCAAACGGCCTACCTAAAATATTTTGCATTCGTCGGATAAATAGAACTTATCGTTAATCCTGGAAGAGGGAGCATTCCAGAACCAGTGTATCTGTCATCCAATCACTGATGAACGGAAAGAGCTGACTGTGTGAGTAATGCGAAGAATCACCAGTTTGCATTTGATAAATATGTAACTTTGCGGTCAATAACCTATGTAATAAAGATGAGAACAACAACGTGACGAACGAGATTTGTTTTCTGTGTTTAATCACCAGACTAATTACAACACAACAAATACGAAAATAGTAGGCAGGGCGTGAGAAGATCGATAACCAGAGAGTAGGGACTGCTTGCTTGTTAACGGTTATGAAACCAGTGTTCTAAATTGTGAGTTTGGTTGAATGTAGGCCAGGGGAGAATAAGTGTCTGCACGAACTTCCTCTGAGCGTAGGGTCAGGGTTACATAGTCGGATACTAATGGCCTGGACAACGGTCAACATTCGGAATCTCACCACTCTTGATCGATTTCTTGGCACTCGGCAAACAATCTGAAAGACATCTCTCTTACTGACAGAATACTTAGAGTCGGTCAAATGAACAGAAATCGCGCTTGAAATCGTTTTAATCACACCACTGTTCAACCACGCAGGGAGCTGTTCACACATTGTATCAGACAATCGACCAATGCATGATGCTTCATACCAGAGAACAAACAAGTACACGTAGCAGTTGGTTGTAGAACATGAGAGTTTGTCTTTGCGTTGTGACAGAATAACGGGTGCTGAACGCAAACTGACGCACAGTTGAGCAGTTAGGTAGGTTGTTTCGACTGACTTTTTGAGCATTCTTGCGATAACCTTGGTCATCGCATCTTCCTTTCAAGGAAGACTGATAACGGCAAACTCCTTATTCAAAGAGGGTGATTTAAGTTACGACTCTACCGCCCGCATCACCTTCTGTATGAAACGCGTTGGGTAGCCATTCTGCATGAACACTTCTCGTAGAAAAGATAGTTCAGCCTGTAAAGTATCAATGGTGGAGATCTTTAACGCCCTACCCGTCAGACATCGTACGAAGTTTCGTTTTTGATTTGGCCAGGCGAAACTGTCAAAGTGAATGTACTAGCTATTCCAAGTCTGTTTTCTGTACATATTTCGTTGAATTGAATAATCTTCTTTCCTTACGATGCTAGCATCCAAAAAATTCATTCGACCTTTGTCGCCTCACTCGTTAGTAAGTTTAATACTGTTATGGGTCTAGTCAAAAGTTAACATAACACTGTTCATGTTGAAGTCCGCATTGACGTTGCAAAATATACCACCAACGGAGCGTTAGTAAAAGACAAATTGTTCAATGTTTACACTCAATTGGTTGGTCTCCACTTTGTTCATGAAAATGTTAACCAATAGGAGACCTAGGGACAAGCGCATTGCCACTCCATCTCTCTGTCGATGGATCACCAAACATTATTAATGCAAAGCATCAGCACTCCTCCTAATTCACTCCCTGGGATGTTCACATGTATATTTTGACGTTCGACATAATCGCAAAGGTAGTCAATAATCTGTCGTAGAGGCACGTTCGCGAATAACGAAACGGCATCGGAGGAGAACATTCTTTGATGGTTTGGGTTGAAGTCTTGAATTGCGTCAATGAAATGAAGCGTGTCCCGGAGACTATGGTTTGCTAAGTCCAACCTGATACTTGTTTTACGCTTGTTGGTCCATGTTTTCCACATGACGATGAAGCGTCTACAGCACCGAGAATTGTTCCCTGTGGTTGATGATGGCTAGAAGCCAACTGATGATGTAGTTACAGTGTATGAAAGCCTTCACTGTCTCATTGAACAAAGTCAATGAATATCGCTCACCCGGTTATGGAGTTCGTGATCACTCACATGGCTGATTGGAAACGCTCTCATATACGATACTGTGTCGCAGTCACTGAAGTGTTTGTGTCCGCTAAGTTGTTGACTCCTTTTCTTCGTCTTCACGAATCCTCACTGTCTCTTCGGTGTGGTTTTTTTCCCACACGGTTACACTTATTTAATCCCGTGAATCTTCATGGACTACTACTGAGACCTACAGATATGGCTCAAAGCCGAGAGCGATTATGACAATGAGGGTGTAAGGCGCGATCGTAAACTAATAAACATTCATGGGTCAAATCTGGATTGATACTTTGTGCACGGTTGTTCAGCTCACCTTTCAAATCACTATGTTAATGCTGTACACGAGAATCCCAGCCCAACGGACAATCAGTCGGACAAGGAGAACAACTGTTTTTAAACGCAACTTTGTTCTATCTCTACATCTTTACCTGTTAGGTCATTTCAGTATTGTTAGGTGTTACGTAATACACCTTTGAATACAACCACTGCTCAATGTTCTGATTTTGTGCTACAATAGTATTAACCAGATCAATAAATCTGTGTGAACCTCCTTCCTCATTTTCTGGACTATTTTTCTTGCTCTCTGTTACGGCAGTAGAGATGGGGCAATTATAGAGCTTTATATGTCTTGCAAATCGACTAGAAATCATCCACAATCTTAGATAGATTGTGTACTAGCAAGCATTGGAAAGTTGATCGAGTGTCGCACGGACAAAACTTCAAAAGTTGCCGATTCCGTGCTTGTCACAAGACCAGTGGCTACAACAATTGTCGCGTAAATCAACCGTGATTGATGTTCCGCTAATCCATAACCACTAACTGAACCGTGTTTCGAATCGAATGTACTAAAAATCACTATTCTGGCATCAGTGTGCATCACTGTGCCCTTAGTCCAGACGAAAATGCACTTAGGGCCAGCAGCTGTCGTCCCATCCTCTCACTCGTCCTGTCACATGTCAAACCGCCTCGTCCAGCTGATGATGACATACTCAACTCAGCGGCCCGAAAACCCTCTTCCACGCCCGAACGCCCCCACGCACGCACGCGGTCACCACCTGAACACTCAGCCAACTGGAATGCCTCAACTTGATGTGATTCGGCGCAGTCGGGTCACAGACGCGTATGGTGTGGTTGAATCCGGATCTGAACAGGGAACAAACAACATAGCTGTACTGGATAGGATACAGTCTCGACGAGCGCCATTGCATTAAGCATGTACATCAATCTCAGCCATAAAGATCCAAAACAGTGATTTAGCCTTATCACATATTACCGATGAGATATCGATATTTGTTAATAAGTACTCAAGCTATCACGGTTAAGAGTTTCATTACATCCCTCATGCACAGCAGCGCAGAAACTCTGGGTAACGCAACTTCACACAACACATTTAAAGTGTTAATGTTCGGACAAACCATCGACCCTATTCATGCTGATTATTGATTTCATTCCTCATTTTTACAAAGTATTCCTTCAGTGGTAAACAAGCTGTTTAACTTGAAGCATCAGAACACCGTTAGCTGTGAGACAAACTTTCGGTTGTAAAATCTAAACTTCAGTTAGGATACGGGATGTTGGTAAGGTTTTCTTTTTTACAGTAGTTAATTGGAAAACGACCACGCACGACAAAAGTGGTTGTTTCAAAACCGTGATTTTGAATAAAATCACGTCACAGTTACGTTGTAGTGGATTATCAGGCCAGAGGTGGGAGTATTCCAATACTCGGCGGAATATCTCAACGCGGAGGAGGTACGTGCAAAAACCCACAGCCAGCGGATCGGGGACGGTGTGGGCGACCGGATGAGTCATCGCTCGACCGGATCGGACCAACGAGCGATACATCGCAAGCAAAATAGGATAGACGACCAAATCGGAGGCTCGATTATTCCAACACTCACAGGAGTATCTCGATACCGTCGTGGAATACGGTCAAAACTCACAGTGGATTGGTGGCAGACAACAGGGGCGACTGGAAGAGCCCTCGTTCGACGAGATCGGACCAACGGACGAAGAATGGCATAGAGAAAAAACCCCAGATAGAAGGTGCTGATCACACACATAAATCAGGCAGAAGTGCGCACGATGTGTGAGGGGAAACATGGGCTTGTGGCCTGGATTTCTGACTCAAACGCGAGCGCGCGCGTAGCATGGTAACTAGCGCGTTGGGCAATAAAGAATGTGGTTTATTGGACGTCTTTTCGCTACAACATGATACGTTGTTAGAAAAAACAGTATTTCCGTAGCTAACCTCAGTATCACGCCCAGCACGGTGGTATTTATCACATCCGTCCCTGTTTAACCTGTATAAATTAAACTGGAATAATAACGTATTTAAGTGCGCTGTCATGTTGTTTGGCCGTGCGTCAGGTCGAAGGATTAATGAACGCCATCACTTACATGTCACGGTTGTTTTGCTCTTACTTCCGTAAAAAAGACGAATATCAGGCGAACTAATCCACGCTGAAACCAATCCGTTTTACATTTGTCAGACGAACATTTAAACTTTCTTATTGTCTTGTTTACATTTTACAGTTGAGAAAGTTGGTCCTTTAAAGCACTGGGTTCCCTTGATCCAATTCGTCAAAACAGCAAGAAGACAAACGTTGCGGGATGTTAACATTTCGA